>KV001323.1:944-26239 GCA_001598015.1 Dorcoceras hygrometricum | reverse complement strand
GTAAAACTTGAAAACATACCCATCTCGGATTGGCGACATGAAATCCATGGATATATTGCTCATCACTTGCCCGATAATCCCCAAAAGGCTCGACAAATTAAGCGAAGGGCTCTTCGTTTCGTACTATTGAACGGCACGTTGTACAAAAGATCCTTCTCGAGACCATTGTTGAAATGTTTAGGGCAAGAAGAAGCTAGATATGTGCTAAGAGAAATTCACGAGGGATGTTGTGGAAATCACCTCGGGAGTATTGCGTTGGCAAGGAAGGCTCTCCTAGCAGGATTTTCTGGCCCACTATGCAGAAGGATGCTTTGGATTTAGTTCGCGCTTGTCATGACTGCCAGAGGCACGCCAATTTGCAAAAGCAGCCTACCGAACTGTTAAGGTCGGTTCTCTCCTCGTGTCCCTTCGACCAATGGGGCGTTGATATTGTAGGACCGTTTCCTCCGGCTGGGGGGCAAAGAAAATTCCTACTAGTTGCCGTGGATTATTTCTCAAAGTGTGTGGAAGCGGAGCCACTAACTAAAATAACTGAGGCAGAGGTGCTAAAATTCTTGTGGAAAAATATCGTCTGTCGTTTCGATATTCCCCGAAGACTTGTGTCAAATAATGGAAGACAGTTTTGTGGTACAAAGGTCCGGACCTGGTGTCAAGAGATGAAGATTGAGCAGATCTTTACCTCGGTATCTTATCCACAGAGAAATGGGCAGGTTGAGGTTACTAACCGATCTATTGTGGAGGCCCTCAAGACAAGGCTAGGATCGGCCAGAGGAAAATGGGTTGACGAGCTACCCAGTGTTTTATGGGCCTACCAAACTACCTCTCGAACTGGTACTGGAGAAACACCTTACTGCATGGTCTATGGGACTGAAGCTCTTTTACCTGCAGAGATAGGTCAAGATAGTCTTAGGGTAACGGAGTATGGCGAAGGCAATAGCGAAATTCGAAATCTCAAGCTGGACCATGTCGAGGAGAGAAGAAATAGGACAGAGGTGCGATTATTTGCTTATCAAAGAAGGATGGCCCAGGCCTATAATAGAAGAGTCCGACCTCGAAGATATGAAGTGGAAGATTTGGTCTGGAAAAAGATTCAGTATCAAGGAGATAGAGGGAAGCTTGATCCCAATATGAAGAGCCATTCAAAATTGTTGGTAGAGCAGGCATCGTCGCCTACTATTTGGAGGACGTATCGGGAAAAAGAACTCAAAGGCCTTCGAATATTATACATATTCGACGATATTATTCTTAAGATTCTGCTCTTATATAAACCACTTATTTCATGAGTAAAAGAGAAGTTTCTGCTAAATTATGATAGCATCTTGAGCAATGATTCTTATTGACTACACGCTAAGCCCGACCAGCTCGGCACTCGAAGTCCAGTTTCGCACTGGAACACCCTCGCGTAGCTCTTCTACGCAATTACAGAAGCCCGACCAGCTATGCACTCGAAGCCCAGTTCCGCACTGGCACACCGTCGCGTAGCTCTTCTACGTAATTACATAAGCCCGACCAGCTCGACACTCGAAGCCCAGTTCCGCACTGGCACACCCTCGCGTAGCTCTTCTACGCAATTACATAAGCCCGACCAGCTCGGCACTCGAATCTCAGTTCCGCACTCGCACACCTTCGCATAGCTCTTCTATGCAAATACATAAGCACAACCAGCTCGACAATCGAAGCCCATATTTATACTAATACACCCTAAGTACATAAACCCGACCAAGCTCGGCACTCTAAGTCCAACTTCTGTTGGCACTAAGCACAGCCAAGCTCGATACCTAATTCTTAATAAACATATGAGCTTGATTTGTTCGTTGCGTAAGCTCGCATTGATAAAGAAATTTACCTCGGACATGGCTCTACTATACTCAAAGTAGATCTCGTTGCAAGGTTTGAATTTACCTCGGTAAAATCTGTTCGGATTTCTACGATTAACTTAATTTCAAGATTATGTGAATAGTTCATTCATACGCAAAATTAACCGAGGTAAGATAGACAGGGGTAAAAAGTGAAACAGTTGATTCCATTAAAACTTCCAAAAGAGAGGTTACAAAGCAATTAAAATAACATCAAGCTGGGGGGGGGGGGTGTTTCCATCACGATTTAAGCTGCCCTCTTCAGGATCCTCGGGCATGTCAACTAAAGCTTGCTCCACATCAAGGAAAGAGGCCGGGTGTTCCTCTTCAGAATAGCCATTAGCCCTAAATTGGGCCAGGCACTCATCAAAACCTTTGTCAAAATACATCACGGCTTTCTTCAAACACAAACTGTAAAAATCCTTGGACTTTAGAAATTTTTCCTTTTCAAGTGCCCAAGAATTTGCCTTTTCTTCTTGAAGTTTCTCCACCTCAGCTAGATGGAGTTTGCTCTCCTCCTCTGAGCGCTGAGCTTGGGCCTCCAAGTACTGCATCTGAGCTTTCAGTGTTTGAACCTCAGCTCGGGCTGACTCTAGCTCAGCAGACAACGATTCTTTCTCCACATTTTCTTTGGTCTGGATCTCCTCCAGCTGCTTCATCAAGGCCTCATGGCGACCAAGCATCCCATCCATAGAGCGTTTGGTCTTGATGACCTCTGCACGAACCTTGGAGAAACGATTCGCTGCTTCTCCAAACCATGCCAGGGACTGCACAGACGTAAATAAGTTAGCAATAATAACAAAGTGCAAGAGTAAGACCCCGAATTGATGTGTGTTAGAGTACAGACAATGATTCTTTCTCCATATTTTCTTTGGTCTGGATCTCCTCCAGCTGCTTCATCAAGGCCTCATGGCGACCAAGCATCCCATCCATAGAGCGTTTGGTCTTGATGACCTCTGCACGAACCTTGGAGAAACGATTCGCTGCTTCTCCAAACCATGCCAGGGACTGCACAGACGTAAATAAGTTAATAATAATAACAAAGTGCAAGAGTAAGACCCCGAATTGATGTGAACCTGCATAAAGTGGAGCCCGACAGTCTCGAAAACCCCAAGGTCAGAAGCCTTCTTTAGCTGGTCAAAATCCTGATCGGGGACCAGGTGCCGGATGAAATCTAGAGAGGCAGGACCCGAGGGGTTAGACACAAAGGAGAGGGTGGAAGCGTCCAGTAGTGTGTAAGGCGCCTCGGTCGATTGTTGCTCGGGGTCCTTAGTTGTAGGATCCACGGGCTCGGAAATCGTAACCTCGGGGATGGATTCTTGGGTAGACCCGGCACCCTTCTCCTCATGACGGTGCTTCTTGCGCCTCTCCTTTTCTGAAGGAGCTTGTCTTTTCTCCTTGCTCGGGGGATGAGAGCTGGAGGCCCCCCCAGATTTGCTCTTCCTTTCCTTCAGTGCTTCCAGCATTTCAGCCTTATTCATCCTGTCGTCTGCAAAAAGTAAAACACAAGTTAAACAGGTCAGATTTCATAAATGGTAAGAGCAGTACAAAGAAGACGATGACAATACCTAAATCCCCGACCCGCCGAGCCTTTTTTCCACTAAATTTAAAAAAACACAGAAGATCCTCCTCGATCAACTATTGGGCACTATAATATCTATCTCCTATGGCCTCTAAAAATCTAGTTAGGTCAGGTTTCACCTCGGGCGTCGTGGGAGGCAAGGTGTAGGCGTCATCCCGCCACGACATATCGCAATTCCAGGGGTCCTCCCTGCTATAGATACGCTTAATAAAGAAGTATCTACTCATCTAACCTTTATGAGAGCTCGGGTTACCACCTATAAACCGGAACTGTTTCCTATTGGAGAGATAGAACTTCCCAGGACCTAGCCTCTTAACTGTGATTATTTGCATCAGCGTATAGGTCGAGAGAGGAACCTTATAAAATTTTAATAAAATCGCTAAAGAAAGGAGGGAGCTAAAAGAGTTCGGGGTAAGTTGACTATGGCTAACCCCGATGTGGTTGCAGAGGCTTGAAATAAATTTTGGAATAGGGAACCTAAGACCCCGATCTATTTGGTTTACATAAAAAGTAAGAAAACCAGGAGGGGGACAATGAGCTCGGGCGTGGACATGAGGGATTACTACCTCGTATAAACTTGTGATCCCCGCCTTGTCCTTAATGTAAGAAATATCTGATTCCCTAAGGGTGGAGGCCTTAATCTCGTACCAGGTACATCCTTGAGCGGCTAACCGCGCCTCATCCTGGTCAATTCTTAGAATCCTAGCCCTATGAGTTTCTGTTGAGCTCGGGACCTCATTTCCCCGATGACTAGCCTCGGGAGGCGAGGAACGATCTAGGGACTCTGCTAATCTATTTACCAAATTGCTGTCAGGAGAAGACATTTATGCAAAAGGACGATGGACGATGAAAACTTACGGAAGGTCGGGTGGCAGCGAAATTAGCTCGGGAATAGGAAGAAATTTCGACAGAGTTTCGGTACTAATAGAGAGTAAGGGTACAAATGAACGAAGAGAGTATCTTATTCATAGGAAAATCGGTGAGTTTTTTAAACCGTTAGATTTTCGTGAACGGTCTAGATTACCTCGGGAATTCCAAGCGACTTCTCGAGATATGGGCCAAAAATTAATCGTGCGATTAAAAATAATCGATGGCTGGAAATGATTTCACACGGATCGTGGTTTTCCTCAAAGAAACACAAAAATTATCTACAGTTCCAAGCTTTATCAAGTGATTGAGACGCAATGTCGCACGAATCTTGGTTCTTGCTACCAACATGAGCTCCAACACAAGTCCCGACCTAAATCTCATATAGTCCTACACTTCAATCTTTCGTCTAGGACTCCTTGCGGGGGGTTACTATGATACCACTAAAAATCAACTTAATATCTGAGCTCGGGAAGCCGGCCTGCTTTAAGCTCGGGAGAGCATTTCGTTGGCTAAAAGCGCTACCTCAGGCTTATGTATCCTGGTCATTCTCGCAACCCGACCTGGTACTATGACGCGTAATTGTTCGACCCTACATAAGCAACTTGATAGGCAACTTGGCCCTCTTGCCCGACCAAGGTCCTGACAGATATTAAGAGAAACCATCCCTACCTTCAGGTGGTAGGTGAGGAGACGTATTAGGCCCACACAAATTCATAACTACTCAGACATGTACGTTCAACCACTTTTGTTTACCTATAAATACTCAGGTAAACCTTCTTCTCTACGGATTCAATAACTTAACTTGCTCTATTTCCTACATACTCCTCATACGCTTATTCTAACTTAAGCATCGGAGGGTCTTCGTCGGGACAATCCCGACACCCTTTGACCAATTTCTGTGTTGACAGGACTCGGCCGGTAGAGCGTTTCCCGACCAATCAAACCAAGAGGTGCGCAGCCCGAGCTACAAAGGTAAAATAAGTACGATTCCCGACCTACAAGTTCTGCGTGACAATCGCTTATTGGCTGAGCATAATTCAGTTACATCAGTATTATATTTTAATAGTTTTGATTTATAACTGATTATTTTGATCGATGATAATCATGTACATAGAATAGATCCGTGAGCCTTCCAAATATGTATCAGTCAATCATGCCATATACGAAGTAACTTTTGACGGTACAATTGACTTCATTTTCTGGCTCGTTTCTGAATCGTCACTTCTCGTTTATATAGTATATATCTATGAAAGTAAATTGTTCTTATTTCGTTATGTGCCAAGAAAATCTTATTATCGTTGAAATTGTTGTGTTTGTATAATAGAAAATATTGGTAGCCGGAATTTAGGATTCCAACTGTGTCCAAATCAAATCTTGAAATACACTAATTCTTTTGGTTTGTTACATGTTAATAGCGTCTTATCCATTTGCCAATCTAATCAGGAAAGAGTAAAACCATCCATGTTCAAACATGCCTAAGATCACCCGAATTCCCCTGAACTTCCTAAAACATGTGTCTTGTTCTTGACCAAATATTTTGTCTACAAAATAAACTGAGGTCCTCTCCTTTTTCACTGTGAGAATTTCTCAAAAGAGTCGCACTTAAATGCAACACAGAGACACAGCAATTGCTTGACTCAGAATTTGCCAAGCATCAGACAATCATCACCCGCAGTAAATACACACTTCACTACAATTTTGATCATTCCTCCAAATAAAAACCAGCAGAAGTAAGAATACCATAGGAAAAAAAGAAACAAATCGAAACAAAGTTAAATGGGATTCTTGAGCTCCATGTTATGTGCCCTTTTTGTTGTTCCATTACTTGTTAATGGTGATCCCCTCGTCCCCACACTCTGCATATTCGGGGATCCGGTGGTTGATGCGGGAAACAACAATTTGCAAACACTAATCAAGGCAAACTTCCTTCATGGAAGAGATTTTGTTACTCGCACACCTACAGGAAGGTTCTGCAATGGGAAACTCGCCACTGATTTTACGGGTAATATATCATGCACACACAAATTGTTTGAGGTGATATCTGTCTCTTATCTAATGCATACATCATTCTATTTTATACACAGCTGGCTTTCTAGGATTCAGTTCATATCCACCAGCATACCTAAGTCAAGAAGCCAGAGGGAGGAACATCCTCAATGGAGTCAACTTTGCTTCGGCAGCTTCGGGTTATTACGACAACACAGCACAGTTATATGTAAGTTTGATACATTCTAAGTTAAAGACATAAAAACATATGCTAGAAAATAAAAGCATATATATATATATATATGATACAACCATATGTGATACTTTTAGCATTCAGATTTATTGATGCGATTTTATCACAATTTACAAGAGAGTTTCAATTATATTAACCATGATGTCTTTTCACCCAATCACAGAAATGTTGATTCTATCTAAACTCAAAAAGATATTAAGCTTTAGCCATTGGGATATGTGTTGTAGATCTAGCTCTTTGTAGTTGAGCCAGTTAAATTGTATAGTGTTCTTTTTCACTGTACTGCTTAAATTCATGTTTACAACATACCGTGACCTTGACACAGCAGCTGGCAAACTACAAAGAATGGCAGCGTACCGTGGTTAATTTGGTGGGAAAGAATAACGCTAGTGCTACATTCTCAGGAGGGATCCATCTACTAAGTGCAGGGAGCAGTGATTTTATTCAGAATTATTATATTAATCCAATTCTCAACAAAGTTTACACAACCGATCAGTTCTCAAACATACTCATGAATTCCTACGCTAGCTTCATCCAGGTTACATGAACATCATACGTTCACTGATTATCTTTCGTCGTACTAATTCATGAGAACTTAAAGAAAAATGGGACCACAAAATATTGAATTTAAATATAAAGGTCAATAACTAGAACGGGAATTCTGTCATTGACTTGAAGATCATAATTTCATATAAACTAAAATAAAATAAATAGCAGTGAACTTACAATAGTGAGGGCTTCTTTCGCATGTACAGTATCAACACCGTTTCTTTGACAGAATTTATACCGTCTGGGAGCAAGGAGAATAGGAGTTACATCTCTACCACCTACAGATGCCTGCCAGCGGCAATTACTTTATTTGGTTTGGGAAGCAATCAGTGTGTCGCGAGGCTTAATCAAGATGCCGTTTCATTCAACAATAAGTTAAACAACACATCTCAAAATTTGAAGACCAGGCTACTAGGATTGAAACTCGTGGTCTTCGATATTTACAACCCTCTGATGAATATGATTGCTAAGCCAACAGATTGCGGTATGGAGCATAATACATATCTGCAGTTGAAAATCACCATATTGTTTGTTAAAAGCATCTTTAATTTTTGCCCCAAATCAACCAAATAGAGGATGATAATATTCCTGTAAGACTTTTATTGAAATTTCCAACTTGCCTAACTAGCTTTATAATTGTCTCCAGGATTCTTCGACTCGAGGAAAGCTTGCTGCGGGACGGGCACTGTTGAAACATCCTTTCTGTGCAATGAAAGATCGATCGGGACATGTTCAAATGCAACACAATATTTATTCTGGTATGGATTCCACCCTTCAGAAGCTGCTAACCAAATCTTGGCCCAAAGTTTACTCCAACAAGGATTTGATCTGATTTCTTAGGACCACCTTTAGGTGCAGCAACTCCATAGATCCACTTCTATTATCTTTTAATACGTACTTTTCCATGCTGTCAGACTATAATTAATTATAATATTCTCCCTTACCTTCGTTTGGTTGATGAGAGATTTTATAAGAGAAGCAGATTAAGCTGTCAATCCTTCGTAATGTTGCTTAATTTTCAATATAAGCATCCTAACATTTTGTTGGACCGAAGAAGAGAGAATTGAAAATCTAAAAAGTTCCAGATTATATATATATGCCTACCTTACAATTATCAAAAACCGCTAAGAAAGTTCAAATCCTGTATTAGAATTGATGGCATAAAGAAGTTTTGCTCTCAAAGTGCTAAGCCGCTTGTATGTTGGAAGCTGCATAAATTATACGAAGCCAAAGAAAATATCATAAAGCCTATCAGATAACTGCCGTATGAATGTTTGAACAGTACCTTGAGAGTATTGTAGCATGTAGAAGCTGATGGAAGCCTATCCACATCCTGGCCTCCAAATGTCGCCAAAAGAGGGACATCACAGACCACCTATATTAAAAATAACTATTTTAGTCAATTTTACACTTTAGACAGGCATTCACTTATTTTAGTAGTGAATCCCTTAGTTTTTTTCATAGCTTTTCGTATCTTCAAATCAAGCCGACTGAAGAAAATTTCCATTCATATTATAACAGCATGAAAACCGAATAATCAAAGTGGAATTGATAAACATCTTTGTCATGGTTCTGAAAAAATATCCAATAAAATACCTTGTGAATAGTAAATGCTGGCTGAAGGTGCTTGAACCCAAGCAAAGGAGACCGAGAACAGCTAGTTACAAACTTCAGAAGCATACATCGTTCCCTTGGCTCAAACCCTGCAAAAGCCTGTGACAGACAAAAGAAAGGTAATCTGAAAGCAGGCAACAATTTGAACAGTAACAAATAAGCTAAGCCGAATAAAAGGTTTGATGCCTACAACCTCCACATCAACCAAATAGAGGAACTTCACAGAATTAACAAGAATTGCCCTAACAGCATCAAGTTTTAACAAGATAGAAGTATTCAGTGTCAGCCACAAAAAAACAAACTAAATAGAACTGCAGGAATTCTATTTCGTTAAGCATTATATGGTGTGTATCTCATGACTTCCAAAACTCAACAAAAATCTTAAAGACATCAAAGATACCACAGGTATTGTTTTATCACAATGAGCCACTTTGGTACAAGTGGAGGTAATGAGATCTAAAGCAAATAAAATTATTAATTTTTTTAATGCAAGATGTAGGGTATTATAGCAAAAACTAACCTCTAAATTCAGTTAATTAAATGAGCACTTTAATGTTTTTAGTTTAATCAGTATGTTTATCTCATAATTTACCTTGTCAAACCTGGAGCATCTCCAAACATCAGTCAGGAAAGAATTCATAGGCTTGGTCATAAATTGGTCTAAAAAAAATTCACAAAACAAAGATAAAACTACATGCCAGATAAATAGGCACTGCAAACATATTAGGACACAGCAGCTCATTTTTTTTCTGCACAATCATGTTATTTCATCACAGGGTCTAACTCTAGGATTTCCTTGAACTTCAAACAACTTGAGGTCCGCTAACCTTTTCTTCACAACTAGAACACAATGTATTTACCTTGCAAACACCTAGTGATTAATAGCAGAATTGATGGGAGCTGAATTTAAGAATGAGTATCACAAATAATAGAAAATAAAACTTTCAACAGAACAACGGGAGAATAATCAAAATTAGGTGGATCAAGTGTTATTATGTGCTCATACCTCCCAAAATATCTTAACTGTTCGATTCCCTTCGCTATAACCTCCAGTATATTTAGTATTTTTTCTCAAGTCATCAACATCAATGTCATAGTTTCCACCTGAAAGTAACTGAACAACAAAATGTTACTGAAGCATGAAAAGAAGGTCCATGACATAAAAATAATTCTTTTAAAAATCAGATGATAAATACCAAGTCAAGAACAGATACAAAAGTAAATGAATACCATGTAAACAAACGCACCACTAGAAAAAAAACCATAGCCTAACATAGGTGCTCGTGGGTAAATCAAATGGAAAACCAGTTCAAAGAAAGACATTTCTAAGTTATGCCTCCAGTGTCACATCCAATGAACAAAAATAGCAACCACATTCAATGAATAGAAAAACCAATGATATCTCAGAGGAAAATATACCTGATTAAATTCACTGGCATTAAATAACTTCAACCATGATGGGGAAATCAAATCCGTCAACCCTCGATAAAATGCATTTGAAAAAGGAAGCATCTGCAATTCAGAGCTGGAAATAGGGTAATAAGCCATTAAACTTATACTGCAAAAGCGAAACTATGTAGTTCTTGTCAATACCTGTCTGTTAAGTTTAAAGTCTGCCATTGCATGAACATATTGCAATTTGTTCTCATTTGTCACACAGATGTCTTTGCCACCAGGTTTCAGTTCAATGATATGTCTTCTTCCAAGTGATTCTTCAGTAACCGTAAAATCCAAGGCTAGTTCCTCGGCATCACCATCATAATTCTGCATATTCAAGTCGCTTATGATATCAGACAATAAAAGGAAAAGGGAATGAAATTTTTTAATAGTTCTGTTACAGTTCCACCTCAGGAATGAAACTGGGATATCAAAAAGAGAATGATTATCAGATATTCATAAAAATGAATGAAACCTTTAGTTACAGTGATATATCCTAAAAGAAAAGAAGTATGATAAATTCAGATACTAAGGTAACAACTAACAAGATATACAAAAACCTTTTTTCATGGTAGAAAAGAATGGCAAAACATAAATTAGATGTCATCTCATGCCAAAATGACCTTCTTTCCTGCCAGTATGAATGGTGACAATAATGATTTATTGGAAAATAACCTCTGTTTTATGCTAAGGATGATCAGTGAATGGTAAATTAGACTCTAGCAAACTTCACCAAAGAAACACATACATCTTAACCCAATCTCCTCTATCCAAAAATTCCACAGCTTACCTCACAGAACAATTAGCTAGCAGCACCAACTTCACCAAATTGTACCAACATTAACTGTTTCCCCAAAATACATAACATAAAACAACCTCACCATTCACTAACCCCAATATTCCGTTGCAACCTCCATAATGACCCTTACATCTCTTATGTACAGAACACCGATTAGTTTTGTTATCTTTTGCTTGTCTCAACATCAATTCCAATAATTTGCAACTTTTACCACTTATGCGGAACCTATAGTTACCACCTGCTTTGAACATCCTTCAACGTATATATGCCTTTTGCAAAACATGACTAAAATGTTGTCATATAAACACACTCAATGAGTAGCTGAGTGGAACGAAGCCACAAATCAATAAGACATTAATTCACCCTAATGTTATTGATGTCTGAAACTATATAGATTTGATCTTTGAGGGAAAAACTTTGTGGAGAGAGTTTACTACCGGTCATTTCAAACAATCAGCTGAAGTGAAAGCAAATATGGCAATAATTAATTGAATGGTGAAATTTTTTCTAACTCCCAGTAATGCTGGTGTTTACCTTAACATAAATAAGGTTTTTGTAAAGCTCAGGATCAAGGGTTGATAAATCATCCAGATAGCTGTAGCGGCCCAAGAGCTTTTGCACAAAAACATGTGAAAAGTAATAATCAAGTAAGATTCCTTCGTACAATGCTTTCCCGACAATACGTCCCAGAAATTCGATCATTTGGATCCCATTATCCAAAAACCTTGCAGTGGTATTAGGTATAAGAAGTCTATCAGAGGTTGAAGCCTGGGAGAATAGCCCATACCTGAATAACATGCAGTCATTAAAGAAAACCAAAAAGGTGATAACTTTGCAAACTTCGTGAGTACAGGGAAGACTTACTCTGGTGAAAAAGCAGCTTTCGACACATCAGTCAAGAACTCCTTGGATAATCCACCATAATCAAGGCCAGCCTCTGGAAGGCCAGACTCACTTACAAATGAAACATGGATCGCAGATTTCAACTTTGAACAAAGTGAATTTAATTGCCGCAGTCCATCTTCAACGATATGATCCCTACGAATTACTATCTCAATTATTCGTGAACCAGGCCCGGTAACCTCACCGGCCAGTCTTCTGGACACTTTGTCCATGCTAATGAATTCTCTGAACATTTTCACCCTGCATGTTTAACACAACATTCCATTTAATTCTTTTGCATCAAATTCAAGAGGGAATAATTCAAAATTTTAAAGTTCATGATGTGTTAGGGAAGTCGAGCATGAGCATATAGATAGGCCCAAGCCTCCTATAACTAATGTATATAGCAGGAGGCCCAAGGCCAGGCCCAAGGAAGAGACTAGCTATAGAATAAATAGGATAGTGAGCGGCAAAAGAAAGGCATGAAGCTAGTTACCACTGTTAGCACTATCTAGCTAGGCTAGAGGTACAGGGGTAACCCTGGGTTGTTACTGCAAATTCCTGTAATTCAGTTACGTGAGTTAATATACTGTTTGTTCCTTGAATCCCACGTGAATTGTCGTTGCTATTACCTGGTGATCGTGATCGCATCATGATGCCAAATGAAAATTAAAAATGTTCTCCAGTAATAACCAAGCATGTGGTGTGACACTAATCAGGCTGTCATAATGGAGTAATTTAAAGTTACGACATGAAGGATGATGCCATCCCTCATAGTGAAAATATATATGATATCCTTCATGTCTTAAGTAACTTGCAACAGACTTCTTTCTCCCAGGAATCTCTTAAGAGGCAAAATTATCATATTAGCAGAGTAAAGGCAAATTGTATTCTGACAACCAATACCATACTTACAAGACCCTGAGAACTAAGGATCATATTCTGATATTTCACTTACCTCTCTTCGAAGGGAAAAACATGTGGCATTGTAGTAACAACAGAACCCATCATTGAGGACGGAGCTCCATCTGAAGCTGAAAGAACTACATGAGTCCTGGCAGCAACAGCAATTGGCATCCAGTTAATTTTACCAGGGGAGAGCCACAACGGTGGAGGGCAGAATTGGTGCCTACAATCCCTTTCATATAATAAATTCAGACACCTAATAGCAGAATCCACAAGAGGTTGGTACTGATTGCCGATATTACGGGACAGAGAATTATATACAAGTGTATTCACTGTCGACGCAATTCTCCGCTGCTTCTCCATTGCAAAAGGAACCTAATTAATTACATCATAGTGTCGATCAGATTAAAGCCACCACACATAATCACATTCAAGTAAACACTTGCATGGAACAAAGCAGGGAAAAAAACCTGTTTATCATAGAATTCTATATCATCAAGAACAGACAATAGATGTGAATAGCTGGAGCAGAAAAGATGAAGTAGACATGATATATCCTTTGTGATGGCCCCAGGACCCTGCCTTAGGAGCTCTACGTCCCACTCATCAGGATGTTCCTCAATTTGACTAAAGTTGGATTGATCATCGACTGTATCCGCGTGATCAATCTCCGTTAATGCTTTTCCAGTAATTTTATTCAACACATTGATCCATTTATTCCCGATATCTCTAATAGATCTCTTTTGCCTTCTCTCAGAAGTGATATTATCATTCTCTCCAAACTTTGATTTTGAATAAAATGAATTTGAAGAGGCAGAATGGTTCTTTCCAGGAAAAAGAGACTTCTCTAGTTGTTCCCACAAAGTCAAAAGAAATCCAGGGGCAAATGACAGCATATTGAGGAGTGGCAAAGATCCGAGAACAGGATTGAATGTTGAAAATAACCGAAGCATGCATGAATAATAAAAAGCAATATCGAGCAATTCGACTTTCCGTGAACACTCAGAATTTCCTGATGAAAGATTATTGATCTCACGAAGCCGAGTATCTCTTTCTAAATCTAGGAGTTTCTTCAGATGCCACAGCTTACAAACAGGCATAAAATGATCCATGTATGACAACTTTGAGGACCCACAAGTTGTTTTACCCAACAGAATATCAGATTCACCCGAAGTATCTTTATGATTTTGGATTTCTTCGTCTTGCCTTGTTATCAAGCTAAAGTTTTCAAGTGATGCCAATAAGTTATCTGCAAGTAAAATAACTACATGAAGGTACAAGGTACAGTCTAATCCTGCAGAAAATTTTTCCGACTCTGGAGAGCTTATGTCATATGTTGTTGCAAGATACACAATGTTCGCAAGAGCCCAACCAATTTGTGGCATTTTTCTGGAGTCTAGGGTTAACTCTGATTGATTGACCTCAGAAATTTCCTCCAAAATCTTCTCTTTTGAGATCTGCCATCACCTACCATAGTTTGATCAGTACCCTAATATTCATCAAGGAAAGCTACAAGTTGCTTAAAAGTAATTTTACACTTTTGCCACTCCAATCTCCGAGCTAATCAGAGAACCTAGGACTAGAGAAGACAATAAATGAACATTTTTTTTTAGCAAGGAAGACACATAATTTGACACTTGACCATGAAAGGTTTTCTCCTCTTTAAGCTAAATCCTCCCAGTTTGATCCCGGAGCAAGCTGCAAATATGGACTTGGAACTCGAAAATTAACACAGTACATCGACAACGTTTTTGAAGGTGCTCAGAATATATTTAGATTTACTAATGTTTTTCTATTAGTCACTCAGGGGTATTTACCCTTTAGCCAGATCTTACCAGGAATATTCTGAAGCAAGGTGATAACACAGATTCATGTCTCAAAGCCGGTACAAGTATTGAAGGTAAACGTTGAGGAAGCCAAGGTATCGTCATCATTGAAACACAATATTTTTCGACAGCACACTCCAAAATGCCGTTATCATTTTCATCCATGTTTGTTATGTGGAATGGTCGTAAGGATAAAGTTATAGCACTGGCAATTATCAAGAATCTATCATCTGTGTGACGAGGGTACACCTCTTGAGAAGAAAAAGGAGCCTCCAATTTACAGATGAATCTCCTAATGCAATTGTACAAGTCACTCTTTGTACTTCCAATAAACTGTACTAGACTTTTCACTGCTGTATATGCATCTTTGCGGTTATCAGCAGCAATGCAATTCCAACCTTTTGGATCAGTTAACAGAATTGCTAATCGCATAGCAAATGATGTAAGAACAACATCTTGAGACTCTTTGTTAACGTAATCGAAAACAGATAAAATAAAAAAGCAAAGAGAAATCAGCTTCTTTGATTGATGAAACCATATCTTTCTCTCTCCGGTGCTATCTGTTGCCATTGAGCAGAAATTCTGATGCACATCTACAAGTCAAATATAGCTGTAATTTAATCATAAAACCAATACAAAAGCAATTTTCTAAATTAAATTAAACCTCAAATGTATTGCTGTTCTGAGGACTTAAGGGGTTCTCTAGTGGTTATCAAGTAAAGCAACTTACAGTTTAGTATATACGCTCATAGTTCACTTGAGTCGTAAAATCGATATCCTTCAAATTAAGTGCAAACATGAGCACGAATGTGTACTTACTTAAGGGGAAGCCTATTAGAGGACAATATAGTTTCCTAGAAAAGGTGAAGCAAGAGGAACAAGAGTTAGGAATACTTTGCCATTCCAGATACATGCTAGGTAAGCCAGTGAGAGCAAAGCTCAAATATCTGAAATTAATTTTCCATTATCCTCTCCAAATTGATTCAGTGCAACAACAGCACAAATGCAATTTTTCCTTCACTATCTTTTCATTATTCCTCATACTCCCAAGTTAATTTCAATATCAAACAGACAAAATCGGAAAAACAGCAATATTAATCTACTGACACTAAAAAAATGTACTTGCATATTCTTCTCATTCTCGGGCCCGTAGAAAGATGAAAAATTATTCTGTGCAATAAAATGGAAAATAGTTGTAGATAGTCAGCCCTGAAAACAGCCATAGTTTAATCACCTAGGGTCATATTGTGACCACCAGCATGAGCAATAGCTTCATAAAATATATCATCCAAAGTGCGTCATTTCTAAATAGTGAGAAAACACATCAACTCTATAGTTATAAATCATCCTAAATAATATATCTCATCAATTATCATGGACTCCAAACTTGCGTACACATCTGCATTCTGGTTAGAAAACTTCAAGATAGCATAAGAACAACACGAAAAGAAAAGATTGTGTACCTTTCAAAGTCATATTTTCCAAAACAACTCGGAAGCAATGTATCATGCAACTTCTATCTCTATCTCCAATCTTCCCACATCTAACTGATAAATAGGAAGTAAAGAAGAGAAAAGGTCTCAAAACTTGGCTAGACATTTGCATTCTGGTTAGATCACTCGGGCGATTGCTCATCTTTATTTCCCACTCCTGCTGCAGCAGCAATGCTACTATTTTGATCTCATAATGACGCCTCCACACCCTCTGAATTCATCTCAAACATTTATAATACTTGGGAGGGGAAAATAGATAACTGAAAAAACCCAATAAAGAATCAGACTGACATTTCATTTCCAAGATAGAAAATGAAGTTATGACCTGAATAAACAACGCAGCAGTGTTGGCTCTTCTGATGTAGTTCCGGAACTCCCTTTCTTGGTTAACCTTCTCCAGTAATGCATCCCTCGATACTTCTTTCGCGCTCGCTCCACGCAACGACACCTGATTTCATTGTCAAACGCGTTATGGGATCGAAAAAAATATGGATCTTTCCATGTTCCAAATCAACTATAACAGAAATTGAAGATTCAAGCACGAGTCACGTCGAATATGAGAGGATTTGTGGTACGGCAGTAGAGAGAAAATGCGAGAGTTAAGCGACCTGGGTTTTCCGAGGTTCATTCATGCTCTTGATGATTCCTGTGAGGGATCCGGCTGGGACAGTATAATTGAATGGAAGGACAATATAACAAGCTTAAATCCTCGAACCAAAACTCATGTATTTAGGTCAGCACTTTATTAATTCTAGTCCACCACGTTAACCAAAAATTTGTTTCTAATTGAATTTTGATTTGAAAAATTGAATTTTGATTAATTTAAATTTTAATTTATAATAATTTGAATTTTTGAATTTTGAATTCGAATTTTAATTTGTGTTCGAACTCGAATTTGAATTTAAAAAAATAATAATTGAAATTTGAATTTGAAATTTGAAATGTAAATAACTTCAAAAAATAAATATAATTGAATAACAATACAAAGAAATTAAAATTTAAATAGATAGCAAAGACGAAATAAATTTGGAAAATTGATCTAATCACTTGTGCCTCTTCCAGTTGTTGTTCCAGAAGTGCCCTCGGTGTCTTCATCGTCATTTATCTCGTTTTGGCTATCTTATGTTCTTGAGGCAGCTCTCGACCAATCGTTAAGAAGACATTGTGCTTCCAAATTCTCTGATCTAATAGTATATCTCCTCTCGTCCAGCGTGTTTTCTTCCATGCTAAACGCTTGCTCCACTGCAACCGTTGAAACAGGACGTGCAAGAATCTCCTTTGTAATTAAAGACAAAATGGGATATACTTGCGTCTTTTGAGCCCACCATCTCAGTATGTCGAACGTCTCCTCGTTTGCATCACTAAAATCAAATATAGTGGTTAAATAATTCTCAAATTCCAGATTGGAACTTGGGATCATCGTGGACGTTTCGTCCTCTCACGAACTAACATTTGTGCCTTGGATAGTCGTGATGTGGTGCTACTAGAGGTGGTGAGTTGTTGTGATTTTGCACCAACTTGTGAACCATATTTCTCATTATATTCATTATAAATTTCAGTTAAACTATTTTTAACACTAAAAATAATCATGGAAGAAGAAGGACATGCGTCAGTTATTGGGTTCAAGAACTCATAGTATAATGTAAGCAATTCACCTAAACCATCTAATTTAAGTCTAGGGTCTAAAACTGTAGCACATAAAAAATATCAGGAATATTAAAACAAATATTTTTCTCATTTTGTTTTCATACTAAGAATACATTCAATTAATGCGGGATCATTAGAATTTAAATATTCGCTAAAAGTACATGCAACATTACAAAGATGTGTTAAAACTAAATGACAGGTAGGATAATATACACCAGAAAGTTGGTCAGTGGCATCATTAAAAACTTTTAAAATTTCACATATAGTGGTGCAAATATTCCATTGGTTTGAATATAAATAAATACTAGAAGATTGAATAATTTATCCAAAATATCCACATAGTAAATCCTTATATTCGAACGTGGACAACAATAGTTTGTACGTTGAGTTCCAACGTGTTGGAACATCACGCGCAAACCGTTTCGGCCTCATGCCATTTATTTTACAAAATTTACCCCATTATTTCATAACTTGTGGATGTGTCCACAGATAATGAATTGCAGATTTAATTGGTCTTATATAAAGTTCTAAACTTTTAAGACCATCTTGCACACACAAGTTAAAAATATGACATGTGCATCTAATATGAAAAAATTTACCACACATCGATGGTTGACACAGTCTAATTAGTTCATAAATACTACAAGTGTTTACACTTGCATTATCAAAAGAAATTGAAAAAAATTTTGAAGTCAAACCATATTCTTCTAAAATAATAAACATCAGATGAGAAATATTTTGTCCAGTGTGTGGATCATTGAAACAGCGATATGCAAGCAAACGTTTTTGAATATTCCATGCATTATCAATCCAATGACAAGTAATTCTCATGTATGAGCACGATTGCCAATGATCACTCCAAATATCAGAACACAAAGAAACTTTATTATCTAAACTAGCAAATTCTTTAATCAATTCCTTTTTTTGTGTAGCAACTAATTTGTGAATGATGCGTTTAAGTGTATTTCGTGGGATGCGTCTAATTGCAGGATTAGCACTAGAAGAAAGCCAATTTTCAAAAGATAATTTATCACCAAAACTAAATGAAAGTTGTTCTACAGCAATAAATCTAGCAGTTTCATCCCTAAATTGAGATTCAGAAAATTTAAAAAGTTGAGAGTCATTACCAGATAAGCAAGCAGAACTGGAACGTGGAGTTCCAAAACTTGAATAAAAACTCTTTTATAAAATCTTAAAAAGCTTACAATTGAAGTGCAGAAAGTTGTAGCAGATGATAGCAGAATACAAACTCAGAATATATTCGTAAACTAAATTCGCTCTGCTTTGCCTTGAGACTTACCATCTCTTTATATTGAAAACATATTGAAAACATAAAAATTGAACATGAATCTTTTGAGTTGTCTTCTAACTTTTGAGTTGTCTTCTTTTGATAAAGGTTGTCAAGCGTCTTTGAAATGTGATAAAGCAATAACTTTGTCGGCCATGTTTTGAGTGCGATTGTTGAGCTGTTGTTATCATATTTGTCGTTTTTTATCATAGCACTAGCACACGTCTTTTGAATGATACTGGTGAACAGATGTTGTCGGCCACAAAACTTTGAAATGATGGCACACGTTTCACCGGGAAACTTCTGGCCTTGTTGGTTTTTTTTTTTGAAACTTTGAAAAATACCTTTGATTTAAATATCAAAGGGATCTTGATAAGCTGGTCCTCCGTATGGGTCGGAGGAAACCGATTCTTCTGATTTTGCAGATTTTGATGAACATTGAGACATGAATTCGAAGAGGCGTTTTGAAATTCTGGGTCGTCTTTGAATTGTTTCCAGAAGGACTTTTGAGTTGAGTCGAAGTCTTCTTTGGTTGGTGTTTGGGCTTTGGTTTCTCATGAGAAGGAGTCTTTTGTTTTTTATCAGAAGAATATTTAGGTTTTTGTCCTGTTGAAAGGAAGTGGCGAACCACTTGCTCATTACAAAGGTGGGTTTGGTAACGGCCCCACCATTTGATTTTATGAATTCGAACCAATGAGAAAGGAACAGGATCAGGGTAAAGTTTTTTAAAATCAAAATCCCAGGCGAAAATCCATAGGACTTTGAATTCAGCATGAAATTTTAGTGGTTTTTGAAAATTTGTCGGGCACGAGGATTCAGAAAAAACCTGTAGGCCTTTTTTGACATCGGGGTAAAATTGAAGAATCCAATCCCATGAGTTTCCACCACTCATAAAACCATACTGGGAAATTTGAATCACAACCAGTGTGAAAGGTAAAAAACCATGAATGAGAGAAGGGTCTAAAATAAAAGGTTTTGAACCAAGCATGTTTGTAATCGGTATAATTGAAAGAAGGAGGCTCAAAATGAACAGATAAGTTACGTAATTTGAAAGTTTTTATAGGCTGTGAATGAGATTCATCCCATTGAGACGAATAAATGACTTGTTTGATAATACATTTGGAGAAAATGATGGTACCTTTTGGATCCTTATTGTGGACGATTTCAACAGAATTAGTGTCCACAAGAATAAGTTCATAGAAGTTTTAATGTTTTACTGGGTCAGTATATTCCCAGTATTGAGAAGGGGGAAATCTTTTGCGCAAGTAATCCTGTTTGTTGACATTTTGAGGAATTTCTGTATAAGGGGAAAAACCAAGGTTTTCGGGCCAAGGCTTTGAAACATTTTGTATTCATCATTATCTTGAGGTGTTGGGGAAGTAGTTTGAACCTGTTTTGAAGAGGAGGCTAGAAAAGATTTGTAAGGAAGTTCAGGTAAATTTTGAAGAGGGTTGTATCGATTGAAATTTGAAGTAAGAGGAGGGAAAGGGCCAGAAGGCCTTGAGAGGGTGTTTTGGAAGGAGTTGTTGGTTGTGATAAATGAACCAACTCTTTTGTAGTAATTTTTGGTAATTCATAATCTTTTGCGGTTTGATTTCTCTGCTTGGACGGATCCATCTGCAATAAAATTTTGTTGGCCTTGTAAAAATTCTCTGGTTAGGAAGTCGGGAAGAGAGTTATCTTCTCCTTTGATAAATTCAATTTCAAAATAAAAAACAAAAAGTATGGCTTGCCAACGGGCAAATATTTGTTTTGAAACAAGATTTTGAACATCTTTAAAAATGACTTCCTTTGCAGATTTACAATCAACTCGTAAAAGAAAAGTTTTGTTAAAAAGATCATCTTGAAATTTAGATACACAAAGAACAATTGATAAAATATCCTTCTTAATTTTTGAATAATTTTTTTGAGGTTCGAGCCAAAGACCAGAATGAAATCTAACTAATTGTTCTTGGGAGTCTAATCTTTGTTTGAGTATGCCACCATAACCTATGTCAGATGCATCAGTTTGTACGATATGAAAGCAACTGGATTAAGAATACCTAAGCAAGGTAAGTTTTGGACGTTGGCCTTTATATTTTTAATAATACTTGTGTGGATATCAGTCCATGGAGGGGGATTATTTTGAAGACGTGTATATAAAGGTTGACAGATTTGACGAAGGTTAGGAAAGAAATCTGCTATATAATTAAGACATCCTAAAAATCTCTGAAGTTGATTTTTGTCTTTGATTTGGTCCGAGAATTTGTCTGCAAATTGAATAACCCTATGAATTGGTTTAATTAATACTTTTGATATTTCGTAACCAAGAAAACGGATTGATGTTTGAAATAATTTCATTTTCTTTTGTGACAGAACTAATCCATTTTGTTTGACTATATAGAGAAAATGTTTTAGATGTTTAAAGTGTCGATCTAAATTGTCTGAGAATATGAGTATATCGTCTATATAGACGATACTGAAAGAATTGTAAGGATTGAAAATATCATTCATTATCCTTTGGAATTCTGAAGGAGCATTTTTGAGACCAAATGGCATGACATTCCATTCGTAATGACCAAACGGAACTGTAAATACTGTTTTGTAACGATCTGCTTCAGCAATTTGTATTTGCCAGAAACCAGATTTAAGATCAAATTTTGAGAATATTTTGGCTGAATGTGGTCTATTGATTAAACCTTTTTTGTTAGGAATTGGATACCTTATCCATTGGAGAACTTTATTTAAAGGTTTGTAATTAATGACTAATCTTGGAACTCCACGTTCCAGTTCTACGTGCTTAACTACATAAAATGCAGAACAGCTCCAGGGGATTTGGATGGTCGTATTAATTTTTTATCTAAAAGTTCTTTAATCTCGTTTTGGCAGTGTCGCAAGAATTCTTGGTTCATTTGAATTGGCTGAGCTTTTGTAGGAATATTGCGTTCGTTGAAACCTTTTTCATAAAGTAGAGTTACAATATGACTCTTGCGATCCCAAAAGGAATTTGAGAGTTCACTACAGATTTGGTGTGTAATAAGGGTTTCTAATTCATGTATCTTTTGTTTAATGTGAGGATTAGTTAATTGTTCTTCAATTTGAAGATAAGTAATTTCTTCCTTTAAAGAATTAATATGTTGTTTTTTATGATGGATAACATTTATTTGTTAAAAAATTGAAGAATTTTGTAATAATAATATTTCTTTTTGTTTAACAGGTGTTATGAATGGGAAAAGAATATGTTGACCATGTATTTTGGTAAACACACCCTTATTATTTCCTTGAAAATGGTAAATTTGGGTAAGGAATGGAGTGCCGAGAATCAAGTCTTGTGATATGTCCTGGACAAGAGTGAACACATTTTAAAAACAATAACCATTATTACAAATGTGTGCATTTGATAATTTGTATCTTATGTCGAGAGGTTTTGAATTAGCAGTATACAATTTTTCTGTTGTTTTCTCATAATATTTGGAGGGTATTACTGTTAGAGTAGATGCCCAACTAGACAACTTATGGCGTGTGGGTTTTATAGACTCTTGTACATGACAATCTTTATTTATGAAATACGCATTTATTTATGACATCCTTTATTTTCATTATGTTATATAATGTTAACAATTGTGTTGGATAAAGACCTAGAATGCACCATAGTGTATGTTAGATGTGATAGTGGATATGATGGCTATCATGAAACACATCTAATAGTCACTGTGCATTCTGAATTCGTTCCTAGTCGATTGGGCCGTAAAAATTAGGATAAGGTCGCCCGAGCTTGAGACTAGCATCTGCGATGTGAAGTACCATGTTTCATTGGTAGGAAACATTGTGATGTTCTGAGCATGCAGATAGATAGTGACCTGGTGATCTATCGAACTACCCTCGTTCGGACTTTCCAAGTGGTTACCATTTGTCGAGTGGACAAGTCCGAGGTCTTGATTGTACTGATTAGTCCTCACTACTCGAAACGTCATTGAGACTCTACATGATAGGCGCCTCACTTTGACTCGTTTACCGACTCACTTGGGGTCATTAGGTGGTGGGTTTGGGTGAGGTCCCGATGCATGTAGGAGTCGATGCTTCGTTGTCGAGGATTCACCGCTCGCTCTCATGCGTGGATATCCTATGCTATCTGAGGGGATAATAGTGTATAAATCTCTGTCCAGAGTACTGGATGTGTTTTAGGTAAATGAGTTTACCTAGTAACACTCGTGATGTCACTATTCGATCTCCAAGATGTATGCATGGCTATCGGATCTCTAGCGATTCTCGATTTACCAATGGTCGTTGATCTGATCGGGATATATGTGTAGAAAGGACCGTACTGTACGCTAACCACGATCAACTGGTTCTTGCAGGCACTATCAGTGATACCTAGGGGATCATTGGGCGATGTTTCTAGGTGCTTTACCATGATCCGATGGGCAAGTCCGAAATTGTGATTTCGGAGCCGCAATGGTTGTGGGCCCACGGCTAGCTGTATCCCTGAACCATTGAGGGTCACACAAGTACTGGATTCATGATTCCCGCACGGAAACTGAGCTCAATGGTTGGATAAAGACCTAGAATGCACCATAGTGTATGTTAGATGTGATAGTGGATATGATGGCTATCATGAAACACATCTAATAGTGACTGTGCATTCTGAATTCGTTCCTAGTCGATTGGGCCGTCAAAATGAGGATAAGGCCGCCCGAGCTTGAGACTAGCATCTGCGATGTGAAGTACCATGTTTCATTGGTAAGGAACATTGTGATGTTCTGAGCATGCAGATGGATAGTGACCTGGTGATCTATCGAACTACCCTCGTTCGGACTTTCCAAGTGGTTACCATTTGTCGAGTGGACAAGTCCGAGGTCTTGATTGTACTGATTAGTCCTCACTACTCGAAACGTCATTGAGACTCTACATGATAGGTGCCTCACTTTGACTCGTTTACCGACTCACTTGGGGTCATTAGGTGGTGGGTTTGGGTGAGATCCCGATGTATGTAGGAGTCGATGCTTCGTTGTCGAGGATTCACCGCTCGCTCTCATGCGTGGATATCCTATGCTATCTGAGGGGATAATAGTGTATAAATCTTTGTCCAGAGTACTGGATGTGTTTTAGGTAAATGGGTTTATCTAGTAACACTCGCGATGTCACTATTCGATCTCCAAGATGTATGCATGGCTATCGGATCTCTAGCGATTCTCGATTTACCAATGGTCGTTGATCTGATCGGGACATATGTGTAGAAAGAACCGTACTGTACGCTAACCACGACCAACTGGTTCTTGCAGGAACTATCAGTGATACCTAGGGGATCATGGGGCGATGTTGCTAGGCGCTTTACCATGATTCGATGGGCAAGTCCGAAATTGTGATTTCGGAGCCGCAATGGTTGTGGGCCCACGGCTAGCTGTATCCCTGAACCATTGAGGTCACACAAGTACTGGATTCATGATTCCCGCACGGAAACTGAGCTCAATGTGTTGAGCACTTGAGGAGGATTTTAGGGAGTGCGACTTCCTAAAAGTCAGCAGGGGCCAAATTGCGATTTCCCACTGTTGAGGGGCAAAACTGTCTTTTTGGACTAGGTATCTGAAAAATTGTTTTTCGCATCATAATATTCAGTTTTGGAAACTGAGTCGATCGGTCTGATCTGATCGTCGATCCGAGTTATGATGAAACCGCAGTGATTAAATGAACCGAATGTTCATATGGACTTGGGCCAGACCCAAGTCCAATGGGCCGGTTCAAGTCCATCATGGGTCTATATGTTGATATGACCTAGGGCTACAATCACAACTAACTAACTTACAACCTCGTACCCTAGTCTCTATAGCCGCCGCCTCTCCTCTCCACAAGCCTCGCCGCCGTCGGCCTCCAAGCGCCGCCGGCCCCGCCGGTGACTTCGTGATCGGACTTGTTCTGATCAGCGTGACGAGGAGATTCCGTTCATGCCAAATTAGTCAGGCCTTCTAGTGCAGGCTGACGAAGGAGTCTTGTTTCCGATCGTGGACCTGATTAGGAGGATCTACCTGTTGGGGATCCGGATCACGCCCCCCGACAAGGCAGCGGAAGAACAGAAAATAAACATCCGGGAGACGATCAATACGATTAATACAAAACAATTATGTCATACATAGGGTGTTCAAAACACTACCTTGCTGGCACTTGTGCCTGGCTCCAATCGTAGTTACAATAACGTCGGCTCTTCACGGTAGATTGCGGTAGATATCGCCAATCCGGTCCACGACCGGATACGAGACTCCTTCATCACCCTGCACTAGAAGGCGTGACGAGATCTGCGCGGACGGATTCTCCTCGTCGAATTGGCCGGAAC
>KV001322.1:29687-46567 GCA_001598015.1 Dorcoceras hygrometricum | reverse complement strand
ACGGTGAAGAACAAGTATCCTTTGCCGACGATTGATGACTTGTTCGATCAGTTGCAAGTATGGGTGGTGTACTCGAAGATTTATTTGCGCTCTGGTTATCACCAGTTGCGGATTAGAGACCCTGATGTGGCGAAGACAGCTTTTCGGACGAGATATGGGCATTATGAGTTTCTTGTGATGCCGTTTGGGTTGACGAATGCCCCAGCTATTTTCATGGACTTGATGAATCGCGTCTTCAGTGAGTACATCGATCGGTTCGTGATTGTCTTCATAGATGACATCTTAGTATATTCGAAGAGTTTGAGAGAACATAAGGAGCATTTGAGACTTGTGTTGCAGAGGTTGAGAGACTCGCAGTTGTACGCCAAGTTCAGCAAGTGTGAATTTTGGCTTGACAGAATAATCTTTTTGGGTCATGTGATTTCAGCGCAAGGGATTTCGGTGGATCCGAGTAAGGTCGAAGCAGTTCTTAACTGGGAGTGACCTAGGAATGTTTCTGAGATCCGTAGCATTTTAGGATTGGCTGGCTATTACAGGCGTTTTATTGAGAAGTTCTCTTCGATAGCCCGGCCGATGACTCAGTTGACTCAGAAGGATAGGAAGTTCGTTTGGACTGACGAGTGCGAGTATAGTTTTCGGACGTTGAAGGAGAAGTTGACTACTGTTCCTGTTTTGGCTCTACCGTCTGGATCTGGAGGATTTGTTGTATGCTCTGATGCTTCTCTGAGTGGTTTGGGTTGTGTGCTGATGCAGAACGGGTACGTGATTGCATATGCATCTCGACAGTTGAAGCCTCACGAGACGAGGTACCCCGTTCATGATTTGGAATTTGCTGCGATAGTGATTGCCTTGAAGATTTGGCGGCACTATCTATATGGTGAAGAATTTGTGGTGTACATCGACCACAAGAGCTTGAAGTATATATTCACGCAGTCAGATTTGAATATGAGGCAACGTCGTTGGATGGAGTTGCTCAAGGATTTCAATTGCAAGATTCAGTATTAGCCTGGGCGAATGAACTTAGTAGCCGATGCTTTGAGTAGGAAAGTCCATCCTGATATGTTAGCTTCTTTGAGTGTCTCAAGAGTCTACGAGCAGTTGAGTACTTCTGGTTGGAGATTTCAGCCGGTTGATCAGTACTTCATGGTTTCTTCGATTCAGGTTGAGCCGCAAATTATGAGTGACATCAGGGAGGTGCAGAGAACTGATCCCTATATACATGAATTGAAGATTAAAGCCCGAAGTGGTCAGTCTGATGATTTTTCTGTTGCTTCTGATGGGTGTCTGAGATTTCGAGGGAGATTGGTGGTTCCGAACCTAATCGATTTGAAAGAAACTATCATGAATGAAGCGCATTGTAGTCAGTACAGTGTGCATCCGGGCGAGAGAAAGATGTACCATGCCTTGAAGTCTCACTACTGGTGGGAAGGTATGAAGAGTGACATTTCTAGTTTTGTTGCTAGATGTTTGAATTGCCAGCAGGTAAAGGCTGAGAGGATGAGACCTGGTGGTTTGCTGCAGAGTTTAGAAGTGCCTCAATGGAATTGGGAGCACATCGCCATGGATTTTGTGACTCATTTACCTCGATCGAATAGGGGATGCGATGCGATTTGGGTGATGATTGATAGACTTTCGAAGTCAGCCCATTTCATTCCCTATGATGTGAGGTGTTCGATGAAGAAAATGGCGAAGTTGTACATCGACCATGTGGTTAGATTGCACGGAGTGCCTGTTTCGATAGTGTCTGATAGGGATCCGAGATTCACCTCTCGATTTTGGAAGAGTTTGCAGGCAGCGATGGGGTCGAGGCTGGCTATGAATACAGCCTACCATCCACAGACAAATGGTCAGTCTGAGCGGGTATTATGAGATTCATATTTAAGGGAAAATTGGCTCCTAGATTCGTTGGTCCTTTTGAGATTATTGAGCGGATTGGACAGTTGGCTTATAGATTGAGGCTACATGATGAGTTAGCAGCGATACATGATGTTTTTCATGTGTCAATGTTGAGGAAATATGAGCCAGATCCTTCCCATGTTTTGATAACCGACGAAGTTGAGCTGGATTCTGCCTTGAGTTATGTTGAATATCCAGTGCAGATTATGGATAGGAAGGAGAAACAGTTGAGGAACAAGATAATTCTGTTGGTGATGGTCCAATGGAGCAAGCATGGCCGAGAATAAGCAACCTGAGATGTTGAGGAGAAGATGAAACAAGACTGGCCTCATCTATTTGAACAATGATAGTGAGAATTCCAGGTAAATTCTAAGCTTTGATTCGAGTCTGCTTAGTTTTTTGTGTTTCGATTTGAATTTTTGATTGTTTTTGCCCCTGTGTTTGCCTTTGACTTCGAGGATGAAATCTCTTAAGTTGGGGAGATGTGAGGATTGAGAAATTCGAATAGTGATTAATCAGTTTTGCTTAGGATTAGTCGAGATTTTAGGGATTTCGAATTTCAGACTTTGAGGAATTGTAGTGAAGTTTGGTTTGTGAAGTTCAGACTTCTGGAATTGGAGTTCAGCAGTTGCATTTTTCTAGCGGGAATTGATACCAGTAGTGTTTCAGCAGTAAGGTTTATCGCTGGGAGAAGTAAAGCCAGCAGCGTTTTTATGCGAAGGCTTGCGGGCAATTCAGCTGTTGGTATTTCAGTAGTAGCGTGATCGGTTGTGAGCTATTACGTGAGGAAGTCAGCAGTGAGTTCCATGAGCATTCAGCTGTTGGTATTTCAGCAGTGGCGTAATCAGATGTCAACGCTAGTCAACTCAGCAATGAGTGTGTAGTGGGAAGCAGCAGTTAGCGTTAACGCGTGTGCGAGCAGCTGTCAAGTGTTGGTCAACAGCTGAGTTGACTGCTGATGTTCTAGCGCTAATCAGCCGTTGCCTTTGCGAGGGATCTGATTCAGTCGAGTGATCAGCTGTTGGTTTGAGTTACCAGCTGCTGTAGTGAGGCGACGTCGTTTGAGTTATTTAGCGTTTCAGCTGTTGGCTGTTTTGAGAGGGATCTGTCATCAGCTGTTGAAGCGCTGCGGCGTCGTTTTTTTTATTAGTTGGTGTGACGTCTTTTTGATGTCCCGTTGTGTAGTGCAACATATGATTGTATCAACTGATTCGATTGAAGGGAAACGCTGGTTTCAGTCGTAAGACTCCTACTGTAGCGCCTGATTTTGTGAACAGCAGTTGTTGTAGTGGAGATATATAGATATGTGTTGAGTGACACTTGGAATTTTTTAGAGCCCGACATTTCTTATCTCCATCTTCAAACCCTCGATAGCTACTGTTCACCCAAACATTTCTTCCCTAGATTTCTGTCGATTCCAGCCGTTGTTTTGAACGAGATTGGTGGCGCTGGATTCTCCTTGAGTTGCTCTTTCGATTGCTACCCATTTGAGGCTGTAGTTCGACCTTGGAGAGGATCGCGAAGTAGCAGTGTTGTTCGATTATCTTTGCCAAGTGAAACCCGAGACTTCTTCAGCTCTCTTTAGCTTTTATCTCCATCTTCAAACCCTCGATAGCTACTGTTCACCCAAACATTTCTTCCCTAGATTTCTGTCGATTCCAGCCGTTGTTTTGAACGAGATTGGTGGCGCTGGATTCTCCTTGAGTTGCTCTTTCGATTGCTACCCATTTGAGGCTGTAGTTCGACCTTGGAGAGGATCGTGAAGTAGCAGTGTTGTTCGATTATCTTCGCCAAGTGAAACCCGAGACTTCTTCAGCTCTCTTTAGCTTTTGGATAAGAATTTCCTGCTGTTCTAAGCTTAGTATTAGCTGCTAGTACTTTGTTTAGAGGTAGAACCAGAGTTAGGTTCTTGGCCGTAGGAAATTTTGTGTAGAGGATCAGATTTGAGCTAAAATATTAGATGCCTTGTACAGATTTCAGCTTCCAGGAAGTGTCTGCTGTGTTGGGCGTGACCAACGAGGGGCAGATTTGTGCAGGTTGAGTTGTGCCGTGCCTTGAGAAATCTGTTGAGGTAGATTTAAGCTATTAGAGGTACGAATTGAGCAGATCTAACAGCTTTGAGCGTGGACATGACTATATTTCATGTTATGAAATCTGTTTGACTGCTATTGTGTGTTTACATGAAGCAGACTTGATGGATTGATTGATTGTGTGTTCTGTTTTGCGTAGATTGTGCATGTAGAAATCAGATATGAATTTCTTGACATTCATGCATACATCTTGAGCCAGATTGATTGATTGATGTCCTGATTGAGAGCCACGTTGTGACTGGCCGACAGATGTATCGTGCCCGAAAAGTCCAACACTATCATCGGAGTGGTGACTGCCGGATTCGAGTGTCTACCACCGGCTGTGATGGGCTTACGGGCCCCAAAGATCACGGACGATGATTTCTCCGGTTGATACACTGTGTGGGTATAGAGGCTCGGCTTGAGTTGATTTGCCAGTTGATACACTGGTCTTGATTACTGATTCCTTGACAGCCTCATGCATTTCATAACCTGATTTATAGCATGTTGCATGATTTGCTGGTTATAGATGGCTCTTCGTACTGAGGCTTGACCTCGTATTTCTTTTCCTGCTTTTGTGTCTTTTGGGTCTGTGTTACCCATTTGCAGGATCTATAGGTAACCAAGCTAGACCGAGTGGAGCGCCAGCTGGTCGATACCCATTCCCTTGAGTCCCAGTTATATATCGTATCATGTTATGAAATCTGTTTGACTGCTATTGTGTGTTTACGTGAAGCAGACTTGATGAATTGATTGATTGTGTGTTCTGTTTTGCGTAGATTGTGCATGTAGAAATCAGATATGAATTTCTTGACATTAATGCATACATCTTGAGCCAGATTTATTGATTGATGTCCTGATTGAGAGCCACGTTGTGACTGGCCGACAGATGTATCGTGCCCGAAAAGTACAACACTATCATCGGAGTGGTGACTGCCGGATTCGAGTGTCTACCACCGGCTGTGATGGGCTTACGGGCCCCAAAGATCACGGACGATGATTTCTCCGGTTGATACACTGTGTGGGTATAGAGGCTCGGCTTGAGTTGATTTTCCAGTTGATACACTGGTCTTGATTACCGATTCCTTGACAGCCTCATGCATTTCATAACCTGATTTATAGCATGTTGCATGATTTGCTGGTTATAGATGGCTCTTCGTACTGAGGCTTGACCTCGTATTTCTTTTCCTGCTTTTGTGTCTTTTGGGTCTGTGTTACCCATTTGCAGGATCTACAGGTAACCAAGCTGGACCGAGTGGAGCGCCAGCTGGTCGATACCCATTCCCTTGAGTCCCAGTTATATATCGTATTATGTATTGAACCAGGGAATGCCCTGTGTTTTTATGTATTGGGGATCTGTATCTGATTTGATATTTGATTTTACCTGTTTTGCGTATGAGTTTGATTTAACCTGTGCTTTGATTATGAATATTTTGAATGATGATTTGAGTTCAGGCCCAAATTATTTCGAAAAATTTTTAAGCCCTGTTTTACGCTTCCGTGATTAGTGCTTAATTGTGCGGTAATCTTTGTTGATTAGCACGGGGCCTGACAAATTAAATCTGATAAGTGTTCCTCAACTAACCTCAATTACATCTATAACTTCCCAGTCTCGTAATTCCTCTCATTCCGATGTGGGATCGGTTCATTCATGTGCCCCTTCGCCTCTAGGAGCCTGCCAGGAGCCACTAATTGCCGTGCAATCTCTTGGCACCAACGATCACTCCCCGCCCTCTTTTGAGCCCCGGACCTCGCATGAGCTCAAGTGGTACCAGGGAAGGTGAACTTTGGGTAATAGGCCTGGTGACCCGAGTTCGATTCTTGGAAAGGCAGTTTAACCACACTTCCACGGGTGTGGGTAGTCCTTTGAGGGAGGGTCCACCCTCATGGATCAAGAATGAGCGGGGTGGGTCCTCACAGGTCCTCACCGCCGGTCGGCATAAAGTCAACATGATCATCACCTGCACCATTTAAACCTAGTGAGCCTAAAAGATCAGCATGCTCTATCTGAATAATAACAAGGTACATATAATAAAATCGCATGCAAGCACATATCTATAGTAAAATAACCTTCAAAACATGCGTGCATGAATGTTAGGGTAAATCTCAGAAGTTTTGGTGATGAAAAATAGACGAGAAATGAAATCTATAAAAGAGATTTATCGAACCAAAGTGACAAGATCTGGATAAGACTTACTACGTTGGATGAAGAAACCAGATCGGAGCAGAGTCAAGCTGGTCAAGGAAAGACCAGCTCAGTGCGTTTGGTCAAAGGCTTGTCAGGACCTTAAGAAGTGATGACTTAGTATAGACCAGGTGGACATTGGGATTTACAGGAACCAGCTAAATTCTAAGACAATGCAGGTAACATCTCAATATTCAAAAACCAGAATGGGAAAACCAGCTTGGTAACAGGACAACGTAAACCAGCTGAGTATAGAACGACATAGCAAATTGAATTGTGGAATATTTGAAGCTACGTACAGTCTGAAACAAGACATTTGTCATCTCTGCAGTGATTTGTAGTCGATGGAACTACTCTAAGATAAACCAGATACGCAGAGATACGGTACAAACTGAAGACGGCGCAGAGTTGCTAAAAAGGGAAATGCATTTAATGAAGTTGTACTTTCATTGTACAAGCATTTAAAGCGTCGCAGGAAATTCAATTTGGATGCATTTAACGTGTCTACTGGTAACATTTATTACCGTTGCATCCAAAGAGTATATATAGAAGTGTAAAGAAGATGTGAAGAGACCACCGCATACAACGAGACTATTGAACATACAGAAGCTAACCAGCTCTTCAAAAAAGCAGAGTTCATCTTGAACCAGCTTGCACAAGTGACACTAGCACAGATTGTCTATTTCCTTTTCTGTGTCACAAACTCTTCTGCTCACACACTCTATAGTATTGATCGATTGTTGTAAAACATAAATAGAGTGCAGAGGTGCTAGTTTAGCACGCCATCTTAGAGCTGAGATTGTGGTATTACGAACCAGATCGCGGGTCTGTGCTTCGTTGGTGTTTTCTAGGAGTTTCGTGGCTGCTGGTTGTGGGAGTGGGTTTGTACAAAGAGTTGCATAAATCAAAGTCTTATAGTGTAAACCTTCCCATCGAGGAAGAAGGGGAGACGTAGGAGAATTTGCTCCGAACTTCCAGAAACAAAGCTCTCGTCTCTACAATCTTTACATTCATGCACTTGATTAAATTTTTCAGCTGTTTGAATCTTGTTTATTTCGCATAAAAATCATTTTATTACACGAGACAACAGTAGACACTGAGAACTTTACTAGCTGGTAACTCGGCTGGAAGTTGTCTTCAAAGCTGTAAAATCTTTCGAAACAATTTTCAAAGAAAAATCAGCAAAGGAGTTCATTCACCCCCCTCCTCTGAACTTCCGAGCTCTGTTTTCGATCCTAACAAGTGGTATCAGAGCAGGTTTCTCATTGCCTGAAAAATTTATTCATTCTTACTTATTAAATATGTCGATCTCTCACAATAAAATTCTATGTTCTCTAAGGAGGAATACGATGTCTGGAAGATCCGGACGCAGGCGCACCTAGCAGCACAAGATGACGATACGTGGTTCATGATTACCAACGGACCAACGCAAATACTGAAAGTAAATACTTCCATTGCAATAGCTGATGGTGCAGTCCAATGGATCGAGAAACCCAGATCAGAGTGGACCTCCGAAGACAAAAAGAAAAAAAAATGTGGACAATGTTGCTAAGGGCATACTCGACAAGACGCTAGACAATAACATGTTTAGCAAGATACTGACCTGCACAACTGCAAAGGAAATCTGGGAAAATTTGACCTATATATGCGAAGGGAATGAGGAAACGAAGTAATACAAGCTGACCGTGGCCTTGAAAAAATTCGAGCTAATCAAGATGAAACCAGAAGAAACAATGGCCGAATTTGATGAAAGGTTTAGTTCTCTGGTGATTGAGCTGGCCAAACTAAACAAGACATACAGCAACAGGGAGCTGGCTCTAAAAGTGATGCGAGCAATTCCCAAAGAGTGGGACGTGAAAACAATGGCCATGCGAGAGTCAAAAGACTTGAATAAGTTGGAGCTGTATGACTTCTTTGCCAATCTGAAGGCATAGAGTTCGAACTAGAAACGAGAGCAGAAGCTGAGCCATCTACATATCAACCAACCAGAGCTCTCGCCGACACAATTCCATATCAAAGTCCATGCTCTACCAGTAGCAAATCAGCAGAAGAAATGAGAAAGGATGCGATGGCCTTGTTCATAAGAAAATTCTGAAAATTCATGCGGAAACAAGATATTCAACCCTTTTCTTTTAATTCTCCCAAGAAAAATTAATACTCCTTCTGACGACAAATGTTATAACTGTGGCAGGCCTGGTCATTTCATGATTGATTGCAGGAAGCCAAGAAGGGATGACAAGAAGCGACCACATCGTAGTGCTAGCAAGGACAAGAAACAGAAAAAGGTATATCGAAAAGGGAGAAAGGAGAAAGCCATGGTGGCTCAAGAGAACAAAAGTTCTTGGGCCGATTCAGATTCATAAGAATCCAGTTCTGGGATATCGTCATCAAATGAGAGTGAAGATGAAGTAAAGTGTCTCATGGCCGATGACACTGAGGAGGTATTTGATTTCAAATCCCGAATTTACACATGAGGATCTCATCACTGCACTAAATGAAATGGTCATAGAATATAGAAAGCTTTCTCATTCATTCGAAGAAGTTAAAGCTGAAAAAGAGAATTGTGCAACAAGCGCTAAGCTAGTTAGTTCCAGCAATATGAAAGCTGATCTAAGTAAGCTTGTAACTGAGAATGAAGAACTAAAACAAGTCTGAGGAGATGCTCTATGAGAACCAGCGACTGGCTGGTATAATAAGCTTCTGGACCAGGTCTTCTTCATCACTACACAAACTGCATGGAGCTACAAAGCCATCCGATGATAGAACCGGATTGGGCTAAAATAGCGATGAAGGCAGTATAGCAGAAACCAGCAGCACTCCAAGGCTGGAAAAGACAAAGTTTAAGTCAATGAACTTTGTAAAATCTAGGGCAAGACAGCCCACAGAGGCGCAATCTGGTGAATATATGATAGTAGCCAAGCCTCCAATCTGGAAGAACAGACATTGCGGGTTGGGATACTCTGCTCCTGAGAAGTCTCACAAGAGCTGGTTAAACAATAGCATAACACAGAGGCGGGATAAACCCAAATCTGGTAGTACAATACAAGGTCAGTTCACTCGAACTTCAAAGAAGGACAGACAGTACAAGCCTCAATATCATATGTTCAGATCAAATGGCCCATATGCTACTTCTCACGCCCCATCCAGATCAAAGAACACACAAGGGGCACATAAATATTTTGACACACACACTAGTATATGGATAAAAATTATCCAAGTGTGGGTCCCGAAAGGTCTAATCAAACCTGGACCCAAATGAATCAAAGGGTGCTAAATTTCTTTGTCTTGTGACTGCAGGCATGACAGGTATCCAGACTGGAGCACTCATCATGGTATCTGGACAGTGAATGTGCGAGGCACATGAGTGGAAATTTTCTTACTTTAGAAACATTTTCGGTCTCCTTGACTTGTCTTAATTGTGTTATGTATGCACGAATTCAGGGGGAACAAAGTAAGTTAAACAGATATCAAAACAGGTCTGCTGGTGCTCTTCAAGCTGGTATGCGATCTGGACCAGCTTGGGACACATACAATGTGATGCCATCATAGGGATTGCCTAAAATGCTTCCGTATTAATGAATAAAATCTAACGGTTGAGATTAGATTACTTCGAAAACGTTTTAAATCGGACGGTCATCTGTGTGGAATTTCAAATGTCATTTATATATGATGATGACACGTGTCCAAGTACAACCCTCTCTCTCTAAACCATATATATAAACGGTTTTACTTTACCTTTTACCTTACGCTTTCAAAATTTCTCGCGTAATCATATTCTCTTGCAACTAAATCTATTGAGTTTTTCTGAAATACCCTGACTCGCATGTTTAAATCCCTGGAAGATACTGGGCTGGGAGGTTTCTTGGAAGGTACCACCTTTGTATTTGAAAATGCTGTCACCGAGTTCTTCATAAATGCAAAAGTCATAGCTGGGACTATCGTTAGTACTTTGTGTAATCAAAAGCTGGTCATTACTGAGGATATGTTTTCTACAACATTTAAACTACCAACTGAGGGGATGACTGGTCTTGTGGATATTCCAAAAGAAACAATATTTGAAATGCGTAGCAGGTTCTCTGCAATTAATGTGCCATTCAGGGCACCTAGCAAGAAAAGAGAAATGCAGATTGAATATCGCTTGTTACACGATATTGTTGCAAAGTCACTATGTGCAAAAGCCGTATCTTTCGATACTGTTACATGTGAAAAGTTTGAATTTATGGTTGCTATCTCTGCTGGAATATCAGTGAACTGGGGCAGAATTTTATTTCAAAGGTTGTTGAGTATGGTAAAGAATCCCAAGAAACAATCTCAGGGATACATGGTGTCGGTTAGTATTTTGATGGAAACCCTAGTCAAGGCTGATCTCGAGGCATCTATCAAGCTGCACCTTCAAAACGTATTGACATGCAAATATGAGGAAACATATATCAAGAAAAATCAAGATATTACACCAGAGGAAGAATCCAGAAAGCGCACCGAGGATACCGCCAGTAACACTGAAGACGGTGAGACACATCCAGCACAACCAGCAGTAACAGAAACTTTAGCTGCAGCAAAAGAAAAGGGTGTGGACAAACCTAAGAAGAGAAAAACAACGGGTGAAGTATAGAAGAAAAAGACAAAGAAAACGACTGAGATGGCAAAACAAACAGTTGAAAAGCCATCAGTGGAGGCTGGGAGACAAGTTTCTCCTACGAAATTTGACTATGAGACAAGCTCAGACAAGGATTCGTGCCCGCTGGTGGCACGTCGATGCAAGCGAAAGCAAGTAAATGAATCCTCTGATTCAGAATCCACCGTCTCTTTACCTCTCAAGGTTTTTTCAAAGAGAAGGAGAACACAGAGGCAACAAAAACAAAAAGGATCAACTGGGGCCAACATCGATTCTCAACCTGATCCTATACCAGATATACCCACTAAAGAAGAGAGATTTTAGGGTGAGGATAACTTAGTAACTGGCTCAGAAGAACATGAGAGAATGGATCTCGACCAGAATGAATAAAGGGTTGGTGACGATCGGATTGAAGAAAATCTGGAGTATGATGCTCAGATGGAGCATGGAGGTCAAACTGTAGTTGGATCTACTACTGCTCAAAATGAGCCAAGAATTTCTACTGATGGATGTCCAGAAAGGGAAACCTGTGAAATTGCAGACTGGGTAAACAAGGATGACAGAATCGAGACAGAGGAAAGCACTTCTCAACATGAGCAGATGTCTGACAAGGCAATAGTGGTGATGTCTAAGCAACCAGCTCTTCAGACAATGACGTTTGTTCAACATGGCATCCTTTCTCCTGTACATATCCAGGAGATCGATTGGCCCACATACTTTTTGCCCAAGATCGATCCTGCCTCAAAGGATAAAGAGACCCTAGTTGTTGTGAATAAACCTATCCCTGTTGAGAAGCATTGCCGGTTGGTGCTAAGCTCCACGTGGAGTAATGTATCTGCACGAATGAACATCTTTGATGAATGGTTGCACTTCCAAATGAGGTACGCATCAAAAGATGTCTCGTCATTTGAACATTTGACCCAAATTGAAGAACATTTGTTGGCATGGGGCTAGACAGAACAAGTTTCTGATTTTTTTGAGCGACGATCGCTCATTTTGTATAAACTTTACGAGCTGGAAGTCCAGGAGTTGTATAACGAGCACCTGGCCAATTTCAAGCTGGATGTTCCATCTGTGAATCATGATTATCTCTGCATTTGGTTTCTGAACAAAGAACTAAAGGAGATAGATACACTGCACAGGAGTGATAGCGGGTTTTCCAATTTTCGATCCAGAAACTTCATTTTTAGGATCCGCATCTAATCATCCACAGCTTCTTGTCTTGGAATTTTCCAATCAGGCCGAACAAGAACAGGCATCAATACAGCAGATTGTGCAACAGGTCAGTGAAAATGAGGCCGTGAATCTCAAGAGCATCAAGCTCACGAGAATGAGCCACAAATTCAATCAGACGAGCATCAGACTATGGAAAATGAGCACGGGGCTCATGGTGAATACGACAATGTAAAACAACATTCTTTGGTTAAGCAACAAGAACGACAGGGTTCTGTAAATTTTGGGGACACTGTAAATAATCCAGGAACACTTTCTAACCCTGACGAGCATGATACGGATCTTCAGGGCACCTCTATATAAAATTTCCTCATAGTTGCATATACCGCAGATAGTGAAGAGGACACTCACTTATCTTTCCTCAACAGCTCAGAATCCTCCCACACTGGTTCTCAACGAATAATTATATCAAGTCCTCCCGACAGCCCTCACGTCAACACCAAGCTTGATGAAGTGGATAAATTTGTCGCTTCAATTGATTCACAAATGCTTTATATGGAGTCCAAGCTGACCTCTGTGGACTCAAGGACGCTCTCTATAGACTCGAAGATGCATTCTATGGAGTCTGAACTTCGTTCTATGAACTCTCACATTGAGCAGCTGATGGATATTCAGACATTTTTGAAGCTAGACTTTGGATGCTACAAGAATATAATTTGTGACAAGGTGGATAAACTGGCCGGCAATGTTACATCTTCCCAAACTGCATTAGAAACGGGCATTATCCGTCAGCTTTCCGGACAGCAACAACAGCTAACCACTGACTTGATATGGTCAAGATGCAGCTTGCCGAACTAGTTGAGCATCTCAAACGGGTTGGTGATTCCAAAAAGCGGGAAGGAGGGCAGAGTAGACCAGTGGATGGATCCAGTAGACCGGGAGGGGAAGGACCAAGCAGCGAACAAAGTAGTATACGTGGTAGAGGACCATGTCCAAGAGGAGGAAGAGGACCAAGCCCAGGAAGATATAGACCGGGCGATGATAGTGAAAGATATAAGTATAGTAAATGGTTCTAGAACAAGGGCGGTCTAACTTTTTCAACTAGGAGCTAACTGTCTCAATGTAAATTGATTATTGGTTTATCGAAATCTCTTTTTACGATCAAGGTATTGTCATCACCAAAAAGGGGAAAATTGTTAGGATAAATCTCCGAAGTTTTGGTGATGAAAAATAGACGAGAAATGAAATCCATAAAAGAGATTAATCGAACCAAAGTGACAAGATCTAGATGAACTTACTATGTTGGATGAAGAAACCGGATCGGAGCAGAGTCAAGCTGGTCAAGAAAAGACCAGCTCAGCGCGTTTGGTCAAAGGCTGGTCAGGACCTTAAGAAGTGATGGCTTAGAATAGACCAGCTGGACACTGGGATTTACAGGAACCAGCTCAGGATTTTGAACCAGCTAAATGCTAAGACAATGCATGTACTAGCTCAGTATTCAGAAACCAGAACGGGAAACCATCTTGGTACAGGACAACGTAAACCAGCTGAGTATAGAACGACATAGCAAATTGAATTGTGGAATGTTTGAAGCTACGTACAGTCTGAAACAAGAAATTTGTCATCTCTGCAGTGATTTGTAGTCGATGGAACTACTCTAAGCTAAAACCAGATACACATAGATAAGGTACAAACTGAAGACGACACAGAGTTGCTAAAAAGGGCAATGCATTTAATGAAGCTGTACTTTCATCATACAAACATTTAAAGCATCACAGGAAATTCAATTTGGATGCATTCAACGTGTCTACTGGTACTATTTATTACCGTTGCATCCAAAGAGTATATATAGAAGAGTAAAGCAGCTGTGAAGAGACCACCGCATACAACGAGACTATTGAACAAACAAAAGCTAATAAGCTCTTCACAAAAGCAGAGGTCATCTTGAACCAGCTTGCACAAGTGACACAGACATAGATTGTCATTTTCCTTTTCTGTGTCACAAACTCTTCTGCTCACACACTCTGTAGTATTGAGAGATTTTTGTAAAATATAAATAGAGAGTGCAAAAGTGCTAGTTTAGCACGACCAGAGACGTAGAAGAATTTGCTCCGAACTTCCAGAAACAAATCTCTCGTCTCTACAATATTTACATTCATGCACTTGATTAAATTGTTCAGCTGATTGAATCATGTTTATTCCGCATAAAAATCATTTTATTACACGAGACAAAAATAGACATTGAGAACCTTCCTAGCTGATAACTCGGCTGGAAGTTGACTTCAAAGCTGTAAAAATCTTTCGAAACAATTTTTAAAGAAAAATCAGCAAAGGAGTTCATTCACCCCCCCCTGAAATCCTGAGCTCTGTTTTCGATCCTAATAATGAATGATCGTAAAACATGATTCATAAAGCAGTCATAACATATCGTCACCATATAGCATACATAATAAGGCATGACATAGCATAACATAACGTAAAAAGGGCGTGCGAGTCGTATCCATGAAGTGAGAGCCATAACATAAGCGATTGATCAATCTAAGAACCAACGTACGTGGCGATGCGGTTCACCCGACCATCCCTCGGGATCCCTCGAACCTCTATGCTATCACTTCACCAAGTCGTGATCACATGGATCCATAAGATCGTAATACATTCAAACGGGGGTTCCTTGGGCCCCGTATCCCGACTAGATCACATCGTAAACTTGCCACACATCACTTCAATCATTCGAAATATTTTTCTTTTCTTTCATGCCTTAACATTTTCATAAAGCTTCATGATGCGTGCATTTCTAAAAACATGTAAAAGGCTGAACCCGTCAATATATATTTAATTCTTTCATGTAAAACATTATCATACGTAAAATACTACATATCTAATTAAATATATATATTCACGGGCTTCTACATTTTCTACTCTGGTCAAAGACTGGTTCAGGTGCCTGGCCCGCTAATTCTAAGCCCAAAAGCCTAGACTTAACTTAAAATGACACTTAACCCTAAACATAACTTGACCCCTTAAACATTAAAATTACCCTTTAAAAATTTATGAAATACTCAATCCTCCATTAAAATCAAACTTTAAAATTGACTAAATAAAAGTCCTCTTGACTTTAATTTTGACTTTAAAATTTAATAAAAGGGATTAGGCCCATAATTAAAACAATTTTGACTTTAAAATAGTAGGCCTATAACGCTCAAAATTGGACTTAAACTATTTAAAATAAAATACCCGTTCCAGAAATAAAATAACTCGGACCAGACTTAAAATAGTTGAGCCAACCCTTGACTGACCTGACCCGGTCCAGCAATGACAGTTTAAAAGTTACACACGAAAACAATTTTGACTTTAAAATAGTAGGCCTATAACGCTCAAAATTGGACTTAAACTATTTAAAATAAAATACCCGTTCCAGAAATAAAATAACTCGGACCAGACTTAAAATAGTTGAGCCAACCCTTGACTGACCTGACCCGGTCCAGCAATGACAGTTTAAAAGTTACACACGCTAAAAATCATTTTCTAGGCATTAATTTGTCATGAAAATTGCCAAAAATATCATAAATCAAATAAATTCTAAAAAAGCTGAAAAACATCTTAAAATATGCTTAAAACATCAAATAAAGTCATCCACGAACTTTGACATCACTTAAGACTCGAAATATCAATTTTCACAAAATGACCCGACGAGGCTCACTTCGAGCGAAAAAACGGTAAAAATCATTAAAAATCCATTTTTTAATCAAATCACTCTCTGTTTCGACCCACGTTATCCTAACTCACCCACTACCCACGTTACCCTAACTTAAAAATGATTCAGAACATGACCAACCCGATGACCACAAACCTACTTCCCGCGCGCAGACTGCAATCAGGACACGTGCTAACCATAAAATTCATAACTAATTTGTTCCTCGACCAAATCGCTCCTCGTTTAGACCTAAGTGACCCTAACTCAATGCTCTATCTCCTGCAATCAACCTTGCCATACATACTGTATAGAGAAACTTATCAGACCCCAACAACTCTACTGTCGCGCACAGACTACAAGCCAGGACATGTACTGGAGATAAAATTCGTATCTAATTCATTCCGTGGCCAAATCGCTCTTCGTTTGGACCTGAGTGATCCTAACTTGATGGAATAACTATAAGGACCATGCTTAGACCGAACCCCAGTGATGGATCTGGATAACAGATCCAGAATGTATTTTGAATTACACAAAACCTATTTAATGTGTTACTAATGTTTCTACTAAGTGTGCAGATGTTAGCTGGATTTACAACAGAAGAAGCTGAAGCTGATACCATAGCAGACCAAGGGCTGAAAAGAGTAAATCGTATTTTTGGAGGCCTAAACAAGGGATTTGGCCAAAAACGGAGGAGCTCACTACATAGAGTGAGTCTTGCTCGTTGGACTGTTTCGGAGGGAATAGCACAGGCCTCATGCGAAAATGTGATCTGGAACAGAATCTATGTAGTCTGCTGGAAGAAATGTCGAAGAAGATGATGAACAGTAGGCGTCTGGATTTTATATGAAGAGCAATGCAAGTCGGCAGATGACGTAAATCAGCTGTTGCATATTGATGCATTCAGTTGATGAAGTAATCTGGCTGCCGAATTTGTGAAGAAGTATAACCAGCAGGTGAAGCGTGACGTCAGCATGTCTGTCGAATTATGAAGAAGATGAAGTTCAGCAGCTGGTTTAGTTTATCAGATGGACGGCAGCTGCATTAGCAATGGAGACGTCCAAAGTTGAATCAGTTGTTCGTATATTAGGCGATGGCCAAGATAAACCAGCTGGAACATCGAAGAAGATGATGAATCGGTAGATACATCAAAGAGCAACGCCGATCAGCTGGAATGTCATGAATCAGCAGCAAGCTCTAAAGAGTCTGGAACCAGCGATGATAACGTCATTAGTGACGTCATCGTAATCA
>KV001321.1:35705-62424 GCA_001598015.1 Dorcoceras hygrometricum | reverse complement strand
GATTTGATCCATACTGATGTGTGGGGCCCATTTAGTATCAGTACTAAATATGGTCACACATACTTCATCACCTTTACCGATGATTACTCTAGGTATGGGTACTTGTACTTGATGAAGTACAAGTCTGAATCCTTTGAAAGGTTCAAAGAGTTCAAGGCTGAAGTAGAAAATCAATTAGGCAAAAGTATTAAGGCACTTCAATCTGATCGAGGTGGTGAATACTTAAGTACTGAGTTTCAAGATTATCTGAAAGAGAATGGGATTATCTCACAGTGGACCCCTCCGGCCACACCACAGCTCAATGGTGTAGCGGAGCGTCGTAATCGGACCTTGTTGGACATGGTTCGATCTATGATGAGCTTCACTGAGCTTCCGACCTCATTTTGGGGCTATGCTAGAGGTGACATAGCAGTTGAGAGATTCGCCTCTGCGGACAACGTTGCTGATCCACTTACGAAGCCCTTGCCTGGACCGTTGTTTGAAAAACATCGCGAAACAATGAGACTGCGTCTGATGAGTAGTTGGCTTTAGGGCAAGTGGGAGATTGTTAGAGTAGATGCCCAACTAGCCAACTTGTGGCATGTGGGTTTTATAGACTCTTGTGCAAACAATCTTTATATATGATATTCGCATTCTTTTATATGGCATTCTTTACTTTCATTATGTGTGTAATGATTTACAATTGCGTTGAGTAAAGACCTAGAATGCACTAAAGCGTATGTTAGATGTGATAGTGGGTATGACGACTATCATGAAACACATCTAATAGTCGCTGTGTATTCTGAACATGTTCCTAGTCGATTGGGCCGTCAAAATGAGGATAAGGCCGCCCGAGTTCGAGACTAGTATCTGCGATGCGAAGTACCATGTTTCATTGGTAGGGAACATTGTGATGTTCTGAGCATGCAGATAGATAGTGACCTGGTGATCTATCGAACTACCCTCGTTCGGACTTTCAAAGTGGTTACCATTTGTCGAGTGGATAAGTCCGAGGTCTTGGTTGTACTGATTAGTCCTCATGACTCGAAACATCATTGAGACTCTACATGATAGGCGTCTCACTTTGACCCGTTTGCCGACTCACTTGGGGTCATAAGGCGTCGGGATTGGGTGAGACCCCGATGCATGTAGGAGTCGATGCATCGTTGTCGAGGATTCACTGCTCGCAGACATGCGTGGATATCCTATGCTATCTGAGGGGATAATAGTGTATAAATCTCTGGCCAGAGTACTAGAAGTGTTTTAGGTAAATGTGTTTACCTAGTTACACTCGCGATGTCGCTATTCGATCTCCAAGATGTATGCATAGCTATCGGATCTATAGCGACTCTCGATTTACCAATGGTCGTTGATCTGATCGGGATATATGGATTGAAAGGACCGTACTGTACGCTAACCACGATCGACTGGTTCTTGTAGGCACTATCAGTGATACCTAGGGGATCATGGGGCGATGTTGCTAGACGCTTTACCATGATCCGTTGGGCAAGTCCGGAATTGTGATTCCGGAGCCACAATGGTTGTGGGCCCACGGCTAGCTGTATCCCTGAACCATTGAGGGTCACACAAGTACTAGATTCGAGATTTCCGCACGGATACTCAGCTCAATGTGTTGAGCACGAGAAGAGGATTTCGGGAAGTGCGCCTTCCTAAAAGCCAACAGGGGTCAAACCGGGGTTCCCCGCTGTTGAGGGGCAAAACGGTCTTTTTGCGATTTAGGGTTAGATGATCTGAAAAATTGTTTTTCATATCATAACATTCAGTTTTGGAAACTGAGTCGATCGGTCCGATCTGATCGGCGATCGGAGTTACGATGAAATCGCAGCCATGCAATTTTGGCCCACCCCTAACCCTAAAACCAGCCGCCTCCCTCCTCTCAACTCACGCCGCCGCCGCCCACGCGCCGCCGCCGACGATCTTCGCCGGAAATTGTTCCGGCCTAGTTTTTCGAGGAGAATCCATTCGTGCTGATCTCGTCAGCGCTTCTAGTGTAGCCTGACGAAGGAGTCTCGGTTCTGGTCGTGGACCGGATTGGCGTAAACTACCGCAATCTACCGAGAAGAGCCGGATTCTTGTAATACCGGTTGGAGCCAGGAACAAGTGCCAGCAAGGTAATCCGCTTAAACATCCTATGAATGTCATAGTATGTTATTTGATTTTTCGTATTGATCGTCTCCCGGCCTTCATTCTATTGTTCTTCCGCTGCCTAGCCGGGGGGCGGATCCGGATCCCCAACACCTCATGCATTCATGTTTTGATATACCGCATGTTTATGAGTTGCTGTTGTCTTAGTACTCTTCGTACTGAGGTTTGACCTCGTGTTTCTTATCTTGTTTTTGTGTTCTTGGGTCCGTATTACCCATTGCAGGAGCCGCAATTAATCTGGCTGGGCAGAGTGGAGCTTCAGCTAGTAGATCTCCGTTTGGTTGAGTCCCAGTGTCTTTGTATTATGTATTGAACCAGGGATGCCCTGAGTTTGCATCCCGAGTTTCTATGTATTTTGGGGATCTGTTGTTGAAGTTTGAGTGATTTCCTGTTTGTTGTTGGATTTGAGTAAATCTTATTTTGAGTATGAATATTTTGAATAATGATTTTATTGTTCAGGCCCAAACATTTGAAAAAATTTTAAGCCCTATTTTTATGCTTCCACGATTATGTGCTTGATTGTGCTGTTAATCCTTGTTGATTAGTACGGGGCCTGACATTTTTGGTATCAGAGTTTAAACTGGGATAAGCTCGTTTTCCTTTGACCACACTCGAGTCTAGGCACAGAGTTTTGATTTGATTTCTTGCTTGACTCTATGACTTGTGTGATTTGATATTTGTCTCTGTGAGTACCTGCTGCTAGTTTTACCTTGAGATTTGATTAGATGCCGCCGAGGAGAGGTAGAGGTAGGACTGATAGACGTACCGCTGATGAGTCTAGTGCCTCGGAGAGCGATGAGGATGTGCAGCAGAGTATCCCTCCGCGTCGTCGAGAGAGACAGTCAGAGGTGGAGGATGTGACGAGACAGATAGGTGAGATGGAGCTAGTGTTGGCTTGATTTCAAAGAACGAATCCCCCTACGTTCATTGGCGTCGAGGGTGGTCTTTCGTGTCAGGCCTCGTGTTCTAATCATAGATAAAACATACAAACATATGCGGAAGCTACTAAAAAGCGAGTAAAATTTTCGCTTTTGTCCTGACGGTTTAAAACAATATAATTTAAAATAGTGCGATACTTAAAATAGATATCCCAGTTTATAAAAACCACTAAACAACACAAACAATATAGCATATGGAAATAAGTATCAGACTCCAACCACTGGATACAACGACAAAGCGCAGGGCATCCCCCTGGCTAAGAATACTGATACATATAAATATGCTATACGCCACTGGGATACATCTAACCACCTCCTGGGGCACCACCAGCTGGGCTAAAACCACGACCAGCTGTAAGACCTGGGTTTCCTGAAAACAACATAACAAGGAAAACAACCAAGCCCCAGAGGGACATGGGGTCAAACCCCAGTACGGAGAGCAACTATAAAACAGCAGTAAACAGCAAGGATAAAATACAGATGCTATGCATGAGAAAGGAGACAACAGCTCAACGGAATCTGCAACAGAATATGTGGCCACGGTGAGTGTAGGACATGTGGGTGCTACCCACTCACCCCTACTCGCCCACCCTTACCAGATGCATCAACAACCCAACCTATGAACTGTGAGCCACTCGGTGCATAGGGGAAATGAGAGTGCGGAATCACCGCTCGCTATTGCATCCTGGTAAGCAAACAGAACAACAACAACGAAGCAATGGCTGCAAAAGCTAAACAGAGATGCAAATGCGTGTATGCAACTTGCTGGAATAACAAGCATATAAACATATGCGAAACAACAATAGCATCAGCAAGTATACACCACATAACCAACAGTCATCTCACAAAACAGCAGCCAGAAAGCACGCTGGGAGTTACACACACTCAACCAGCTACTGATTCCAACAAAACCACTAACAGGAAGCTTAAACAAAGGCTAAGACTAAGATCTCAACAACAATTCGAAGTTCTACCTCAACGACGCAACACACGGCCGAAGACAGCAACTTCGCGATCTTGCTCTAGCCAACAATAGCCTACAAGAATGGTATGGAATGATAGAGCTTCTCGAGAGGAGTCCAACGCTACCTCGCACGTATCAAACAATGGCCGAAAACGACGGGAATTTGTCGGAAAAGCTCACGGTGAACAGTACTCGAGGGTTCGAGAAACAGGGAACGAATGTCGGGAAAATATTCTAAGTATGGGATCTGATGCTAAACGTCGAAAACCAAGTCTTCCTTAAATACACGTGTAAAAGCTGGCTGAAATCATCCACCGACAAAACTAGTCGACGCACGCTACAATCAAATACAACCAGCTGATGCAAAGAAACCAGCTGCTGAATTCTCAACCAACGCTAATCAAAACGGTGTCGTAGCGACTTAACAAAACGACGTCGCACCGATTACATCATCAAATCTTCCACCAGCTGGTCGCCTAAACCATCGGCTGGTTCTCAAATCCAAAAGCTGGATTGTATAACACTCCAAAGCTGATACCAGACGTTGCATCAAAACGCTGCGTTCCAACTTAATAAAACGGCGTCGCATGGCTTACGTCATCAAATCCGGTCGATAATCCTCGTGCAATACCAGCCGCAAGCTACAAGAAAACCAGACGCAAGCTACAGTAGAGTTGACCATCGTTGACATCTACTCTCAGCTGGACAACCAGCAGGCACACACGAACCGATCCCACCAGCTGGTATCAGACGCAACACTCAAAACGGCGTCGCACCAACTTAACTAAACGCTGTCGTTTTTGACATTGAATACAAACACACCAATGCAACGGCTGGATACAAAATACGCTACCAGACTTCATAGAAACGACGGCGTAGCGAAATCTCGCGCTTACCAATTAAACCGTTGCGGCTGGATTTGCCACGGACCAGCTGCTACAACAAAACCAGCTCATACCTCCCAAAACTCCAAAAATACGAAGACCTCCAGAATTGTTCTAAGTGAGGAATTTGACCCAAAATTACTACTTAAAAATCCAAACAGAGATCTTAAACCACCAAGAATCTCTAACACCGATTAATTCTCACAATTAATCTTAAACACAAATCCAGGTCTCACATTTCTCCCCCACTAAAAAGTATTTCGTCCTCGAAATCAATTAAGAATTCTGAACATTCAATACAATAGCAGAAACCAAACAACAGCTTGCCTAACACAAGGCCAAGAGTTCAAGATAACTGAGCAAACATTTAAAAACAACTAGGGAAGAATTACAATCAAAAGCTACAAACTACTGGAAATTTAGTTCAACCGCTACTCAAATAGATGCGGCCACTCGCGCTGCATCTTTTCTTCCATCTCCCAAGTAGCTTCTTCCCTACCATGTTTGCTCCACTGCACCATTACTAACGGAATGGTCTTATTCCTCAACTGTTTCTCTTTCCGGTCAAGGATCTGCAAGGGATATTCTTGATAACTCAACGTCTGATCTAGCTCAACCTCGTCAGTTCCAAGCACATGAGACGAATCTGGCTCATACTTCCTCAACATGGAAACATGGAAGACGTCATGAAAATAAGACAACTCTGATGGCAACAACATCCGATACGCTAAAGGGCCAATCCTCTCAACAATCTCATAAGGACCAACGTAACGAGGGGCTAATTTTCCCTTGCGTCCAAAGCGCATAACACTGCGAAACGGAGAAACTTTGAGAAATACACGATCACCAACCTGAAACTCAAGAGGTCGACGCCTCTTATTCGCCTAATTGGCTTGGCGATCCTGGGCAGCTTTCATCCGCTGTCTAATAAGATCCACATGATCTTTCATTTGCTGCACAAATTCAGGGGCAGAGAGCTACTTCTCCCCCACTTCTTCCCAACATACCGGCGATCTGCACTTCCTGCCATACAAAGCCTCAAAAGGCGCCATGCCAATCGTCACTTGATAGCTGTTATTGTAGGAAAAATCCACTAAAGACAACGCGTCTTGCCAACTACCTCCGAAATCCAACACAACAGCTCGCAACATATCCTATAACGTCTGGATAGTGCGCTCAGATTGGCCATCTGTCTGGGGGTGATACGCGGTGCTCATCACCAATCTGGTACCCAAGGCTGATTGCAAACTCTTCCAAAACCTGGAAGTAAACCTCGGATCTCGGTCAGAAATGATTGAAACAGGCACACCATGCATTCTAACAACAAAATCAACGTACAGCTTCGCCTTCTTCTTCAACGAGAAGGTCATCCCATAGGGAATGAAATGGGAAGACTTCGACAGACGGTCTACAACCACCCAAATAGCATCGCATCCTCTGCTGGAAAGAGGCAGATGCGTCACAAAATCCATAGCAATGTGCTCCCAATTCCATTGGGGCACTTCCAAACTCTGCAACAGACCACCAGGTCTCATCCTTTCGGCCTTAACCATCTGAAAACTTCAAACACCGAGCAACAAACCAGACCATCTGAAAATTCAAACACCGAGCAACAAAACCAGCAACGTCGCTCTTTAGGCCAGCCCACCAAAAGTGCGGCTTCAAAGCATGGTACATCTTCCGTGCACCAGTATGAACACTATGTCTAATACAATGCGCTTCCCGAAGGATCTCATCCTTCAAATCAATCAAATTGGGCACAACCAACCTGCCCCGGAAACGCAAACAACCATCGGAAGAGACAGAATAATACTTAAGTTCGCCAGCCCTGACCTTCAACTTCAACTCGTGGATAGACGGGTCAGTCCTCTGAGCTGCTCGAATAGTCGAAACAATCTGTGACTCCACTTGGAACGATGAAACCACAACGCAATCCTCGGCCGGGTAGAATCTCCAACCCGTGTTAAGATGCTCCTGATCCTTAGAGATGTACAATGACGCAAGCATTTCACTAGCCTTCCTGCTCAAAGCATCGGCCACTACGTTCAACTTCCCTGGCTGGTACTTAATCTCGCAGTCAAAGTCCTTTAGCAGCTCCATCCAACGACGTTGTCTCATGTTCAAATCGGGCTGCGAAAACAAATACTGCAAACTTTTGTGGTCGGCGTACACCACAAACTGCTCGCCATACAGGTAGTGACGCCAGATCTTCAATGCAAAGACCACCGCTGCTAACTCCAAATCATGGACTGGGTAACGAGTCTCGTACGGTTTCAACTGCCGCGAGGCATACGCAATGACTCGACCATTTTGCATCAAAACACAGCCCAATCCATTTAGCGAAGCGTCAGAACAAACAACGAATCCACCTGTTCCGAACGGCAGAGCCAACACAGGCGCAGTAGTCAATTTCTCCTTAAGCAGTTGAAAGGCATTCTCGCACTGCTCAGTCCAAACAAACCGCTTGTCCTTCTGAGTCAATTGAGTCATCGGCTTTGCTATACTAGAGAATCCCTCAATAAAGTGACGATAATAGCCAGCCAGACCCAAGAAACTGCGAATCTCGGAAACATTTCTGGGACGCTCCCAGTTCAGAACAGCATCAACCTTACTGGGATCCACCGAAATCCCCTCGGCTGATACCACATGTCCCAAGAATACGACGCGATCCAACCAGAACTCGCACTTGGAAAACTTTGCATACAACTGCTGGTCTCTCAGCGTCTGAAGGACAATACGCAAATGCTCCTTGTGCTCCAAAGGATTCTTCGAATAAACTAAGATGTCATCGATGAACACGATCACAAACTGATCAATAAACTCGCGGAACACTCGGTTCATCAAGTCCATAAAGACTGCAGGGGCATTAGTCAATCCATAACCAAAAACTCATAATGCCCGTACCTAGTAAGAAAAGCAGTCTTCGCGACATCTTGGTCTCTCACTCTCAGCTGATGGTACCCTGAACGAAGATCAATATTTGAATACACCGCAGAACCTTGCAACTGATCAAACAAATCATCGATTCTCGGCAACGGGTACTTGTTCTTCATAGTGGCTTTGTTCAATTGGCGAAAATCAATGCACATCCGTATTGAGCCATCTTTCTTCTTCACAAATAGAATGGGCGCTCCCCACGGTGACATACTAGGGCGGATAAAACCTTTTTCCAGCAAATCATCTAAATGCACCTTGAGTTCTCTCAACTCCGCAGGCGCTAGACGATACACGGCACGCGAAATCGGAGCTGTGCCAGGCACCAGCTCTATGCTGAAGTCAATCTCCCGCCTCGGAGGAAAACCAGGAATCTCCTCCGGAAACACATCCGGGACGCACCACGGGAATGTCACTGAGCTGCACACGGGAAGAAGAAGACGCATCCAAAGCGTAGATCATAAAGCCAGCATTCCCCAAATACAAAAGGTGAACATCTCCATCGCTGAGACCAACGGGATCTTCGATCTAGAATCCTGGCCGTAGAAATCCCACTTCCCGCCAGACAAAGGCCTAAAGCGCACAATCCCATGGAAGCAGTCCACGGAGGCCCTATAGTTGGACAGCACATCCATCCCAACTATGCAATCGAAATCCCATAGCATCAAACGGATCAAGTTCGCTAACAGGACATGCTCACCAAACCGCAACACACCATCTAACAAAACCTCCTGGGAGAACAGGCTCACACCACCAGGGGAAGAAACAGAAACGGCATCGCGCAAAGAAATGGTACACAGACCATGCTCAACAACAAACGAATCAGAAATAAACGAATGCGATGCACCGGTGTCAAACAACACACGTGCAGGAAAATCAAAAACAAGGCAAGTACCTGCGATCACCCGACTCGGTGTCTCCTCGGCCTGCTCCCTAGTGATGGGTTAACCTGAGCATGTTGGGGTCCAGAGAAGAAAGGCTGAGACGATTGTCCGAACCGCGACGGACCAGGCTGCTGAAACGGCCTAAACTAAGTCTCACCTAATCGGGGCTGCTGAAACTAAGGGGAACGACCCCTAGACTGACCTCCTCGACCCTGAGGCTGGGCCGCGGTCTGCTGTGATCCAGCTGACGAATATACTCTAGCAAAATGCCCGTACTGACCACAAAGGTTGCAGGAACCCTGCACACCAACACACTGCATGTACGGATGCTTTTCACCGCAAAAACCACAAAACTTAGCCCGAGAACCACTGCTACTCGAGCTGCCCGAACCAGAAGAGCCAGAACCCGACTTCTTCTTGAACTGCTGACCGCGGGGTCGAAACCTCTGACGGCCAGACTGCTGAGCCACCTGCTGCTGATGGGCTGACTGGGAGGACTGCGCTCCATGAATAGCAGGACAACTAACCTGCACCGCCTGCTGCCTGCGAGCACGACGACTCTACAAACCCTCCTCGATATCAATAGCAGTGTCAACTGCTTCAGCATAGCTCTTGGGTTTGCTGGTCAACACAATCTGATACAACTCTTCGTTCAAGCCCTCAAGAAATCTAGTCCGCTTGGCCCTCTCCCGGCCAGAAATATGGGGAACGTACGCCAACAAAGAAGAAAACTTCCTAGCATACTCCCGAACAGTCATGGAACCCTGCTCCAGATGGTCGAACTCCCGCTCCCGGGCGTTCACATAAGACTCGGGTACATACTCCTGTCGGAAGGTCTCGAAAAAACTATCCCAAGAGATCCCAACACCGGTCTCTAAAAAGGTACTCGAAGCGCCTCGCCACCAGCGCTCTACAGCCTTCCTAAGAAAAAGAGTCGCTAAACTCAGCCGAAGATCAACATCATACTGCACCCGATCGAAAAGATCAATAATGTTACGGAGCCATGAGTCCGCATACTCATTGGACTCATCACCGTTAAAGACTGGGGGGTTCATCCTCTGAAACCGTGCTATCACCACGTCCATCCGCTCCACCGAAGGTGCCGCAATCTCATCTTCCACCTCGATGCTAACACGAGTATGACTACGTGCACTACGCCTATCTTCATTCTGTTCTGCTGATTCCTCAAACTGCCCCCTACCTCTACCACGACGTCTAGGCGGAATCTACAAAAACACTCAACAGGATCAAGCAAAATAGAACAGATACAGCATAGATAGCACATAACACAAAAATATGCAGCACATAGTCACATAGTCAAGCACATGCAACACACAACACTGTGCCTAGACTCAAGTGTGATCAAGGAAATTGAGCTTATCCCAGCTTAAGCTCTGATACCAAAAATGTCAGCCCTCGTGCTCTAATCAGAGATAAAACACACAAACACATGCAGAAGCTACTAAAAAGCGAGTAAAATTTTCGCTTTTGGCCTGACGGTTTAAAACAATATAATTTAAAATAGTGCGACACTTCAAATAGATATCCCAGTTTATAAAAACCACTAAACAACACAAACAATATAGCATACGGAAATAAGTATCAGACTCCAACCACTGGTTACAACGACAAAGCGCAGGGCATCCCCCTGGCTAAGAATACTGATACATATAAATATGCTATACGCCACTGGGATACATCTAACCACCTCCTGGGGCACCACCAGCTGGGCTAAAACCACGACCAGCTGTAAGACCTGGGTTTCCTGAAAACAACATAACAAGGAAAACAACCAAGCCCCAGAGGGACATGGGATCAAACCCCAGTACGGAGAGCAACTATAAAACAACAGTAAACAGCAAGGATAAAATACAGATGCTATGCATGAGAAAGGAGACAACAGCTCAACGGAATCTGCAACAGAATATGTGGCCACGGTGAGTGTAGGACATGTGGGTGCTACCCACTCACCCCTACTCGCCCACCCTTACCAGATGCATCAACAAACCAACCTATGAACTGTGAGCCACTCGGTGCATAGGGGAAATGAGAGTGCGGAATCACCGCTCGCTCCCTCATTTTGATGGCCCAATCGACTAGGAACATGTTCAGAATACACAGTGACTTATTAGATGTGTTTCATGATAGCCTTCATACCCACTATCACATCTAACATACACTTTAGTGTATTCTAGGTCTTTACTCAACGCAGTTGTTAATCATCATACAACATAATGAAAGTAAAGAATGCCATATACATAAATGCGAATATCATATATAAAGATTGTTTCATACAAGAGTCTATAAACCCACACGCCACAAGTTGGCTAGTTGGGCATCTACTCTAACAACAAAAGCTCAACGGAATCTACAACAGAATATGTGGCCACTGTGAGTGTAGGACATGTGGGTGCTATCCACTCACCCCTACTCGCACACCCTTACCAGATGCATAAACAACCCAACCTATGAACTGTGGTAGCTAGCCACTCGGCGCATAGGGGAAATGAGAGTGCGGAATCACCGCTCGCCCTCGCATCCTGGTAAGTAAACAGAACAATAACAACGAAGCAATGGCTGCAAAAGCTGAACGGAGATGCAAATGCGTGTAGCAACATGCTGGAATAACAAGCATATAAACATATGCGAAACAATAATAGCATCAGCAAGTATACACCACATAACCAACAGTCATCTCACAAAACAGCTGCCAGCAATAGCCATCTCACAAATTATCCAAGCCATAACATCGCTGTATTACAAGCTCCAATCCGTACCTTAATTCCTAGCACAATTACCACAATCAAAGGTCCCGAGAAATTTGAATTCCAACCTGTCGAAACACACATGGCAATATTCTCAAGGGACGCTAATACACAGAAAGCACGCTGGGAGTTACACACACTCAACCAGCTACTGATTCCAACAATACCACTAACGGGAAGCTTAAACAAAGGCTAATACTAAGATCTCAACAACAATTCGAAGTTCTACCTCAACGACGCAACACACGGCCGAAGATAGCAACTTCGCGATCTCGCTCTAGCCAAACACAGCCTCCAAGAATGGTATCAATCGAAAGAGCTCTTCGTGAGGAGTCCAACGCTACCTCGAACGTCCAAAACGGTGGTCGGAAATGACGGGAATCACCGGATAAAATCAACGGTGAACAGTACTAGGGTTCGAGAAACAGAGGTCGACAATTTGGAGAATTTACTAAGTATGGGATCTGATATCTCAAATCGAAGACCAAGTCTTCCTTAAATAAATCTCACGACTGCTGAAGTCTGGTTAACAAGTCCACCGACCAAAACCAGCAGTTGCTCTACAACCATCGGCTGGTTCTCAAATCCAAAATCTTGATTGTATAACACTTAAAAGCTGGTACCAGACGTTGCATCAAAACACTGCGTTCCAACTTAATAAAACGGCGTCGCATAGCTTACGTCATCAAATCCGGTCGATAACCCTGGAGCAATACCAGCCGCAAGCTACAGGAAACCAGACGCAAGCTACAGTAGAGTTGACCATTGTTGACATCTGCTCTCAGCTGGACAACCAGTCGACACACACGCGAACAAATCCTCGCAGCTGGTACCAGTCGCAACATCCAAACGACGTCGCGCCAACTTATCGAAACGCTGTCGTTTGCCCTCAACAGACAAAATAAAGCAGCAGCTGGATACAAACACGCTACCAGCTTTCACTTAACACACGCATCCAGATTTCACTAAAACGACGGCGTTTAGGAATCTCGCGCTATCAAAACACGCTACGACTGGATTTCACCAAATTGACCAGCTCCCACCACGAAACCAGCTTTTACCCAAAATACCAAAAATACGAAAACTTTCAGAAATGCTCTAAATGTGAAATCTGACCCGAAAATGAAATCAAAACATCCAAACAGAGATCTGAATCACCAGAAATCTCTAAACCGATTAATTCCAACCAAATTAATCTTATACAATTCCAGGTCTCACAATCTACATACCCAGCTCAGGGCACCCAAAACATCTCTAAGTTGTTCGTTGCTAAGCTGCTATCTATATACTATTTTGCGACTGCCAACCCAGCTCGCGATCTCCAGAACAGCTTGCACTACCACATATCATCTCACTCCGACCAGCTCAGCTCGTGCATATCCACTACAGCTCACAAACCTCGGGACAGCGCCTACTGTTCATCTCGGATCAAACTAGCATTGCTGTCTAAAGTTCGCGCTACTCAGCTTGGGGTGCTCTCAACAGCTTATGACGTCCAAAGCTGTCCACTAAGCTCATAGATCACAGCACATGAACCTGGAGCAGCTCACAATCCCAGAACAGATCACGCCTTCTGTTCTTGCTACACAGTACCCCTAAGCTGCTAACAGCTCAAAGACTCAGCACCATCCGTTCATACTAGCTTATGCCTAATATGGTCCAGGATAAACAGCTTACACTACCACTCGTCAACCAGCTCGCGTAAACCCTAGGACCAGCTTTCACCCTAGCCGATCCACTTCAGCTGCTACTCCCTAAGCTGGTCTATCTAGATTAGTTAACCACTAATCTGGATTAATTAGGCCATTAATCATCTCGGCTAATTACAGTCCTCACAGGCTCTAGGGCGGTCATGTCGGGGACCGCCCCACCATCACGAGGTCATCATCGAGACCAGGTCTTGCATGAAATTCAGTGCAACTCGGCCAGAAGGGCGTGAGACAAAAGAGATCCCTTGGTCGATGATCGTTCGAGTAGTATTCCCTCGGGTACTTGGCTGATATCAGGCTTGGTGGGGGAAGCCTTCTCAGGCACTGAAGTCTCCAGCTCCAACAGAGGAGGAGGCTCCAACACTTGCTTCTTTTGTGGCCTCTCCTCGGTGGCAGAGGTCATTTTTCTCTTGGTCTACCCTTTGCTCGAGGTCGATGATGGGCTTGGGAGATCTTCAGCAGCTTTTCCCTTCTTCTCCCGGATAGCCTTCAACATCTCTGGCTTCATTATGCGACAAAATGAGGAGAACGTGTTAATGGATGAAACATCGCAACTCTATAAGGAACCTAAGTCCCCCTCTATCTTGACCGCTTTCTTGCATAACTTAAAGTGACATAGAAAGTCATCCTTAACTAGCATTGGTGAATTAAATCACTTCACGCTCATAATGGCCAAGAAGTTACTCAGAGTATGTGGTCAGTCCGGGGTTGGGGGAGATCGGGTATATGCGTTATCCGACCAGGAATGTCACAGTGCCAAGGGTACCCCTCTTGACATTACACTTGAAAAATATTACGGGCCCATCAACTCTATGTGGGAGCTCGAAGTCCCCTAGATGAACCCGAACTCCATCTTATTAGAAAATAAAATTTTCGGGGCCCTATTTTTATTGACTTGTGTCAATTGTATGAGGATGTAAGGGGAGATGGGGATCTTGAAAAATTTAAGAAACACCAAAGGATAGCAAGAGGTAAAAGAGCTAGGGACCATTTGGCTACGACATATCTTGAAATTATTGCAAAGCTCCTGAATAAATCGAGACAAGAAACCTAAGACCCATGTCTATCTGGTTGATGTAGAAGGTATAGAAGTCGAGGGGGAGGACGATGAGCTCCCCAGACCCAGGAATGAGTACTTAAAATCTATCCGGCATACTCGACCTTGCTCGCACCATAGGTATATCAAAATCTTGGAGGAGCGAGACTTTCACTTCTTACCAGGGCACCCCGAGGCCATAAGCTCTGCCTCATCTCAGCTGGTTTGGCTCTACGAGCCTCCCTAGCAGTTGAGGTGCTCATCTCATCACTCTCAGACATTACTCAAGAAAAAGGCAAAGGGAATGTAGAGATTCCACCATCTCTATAGTTATACTATTATCAGGGGACAACATGATTCCATCATCTCTGTAGTTATACTATTATCAGGGGACAACTCTAGTGAGGTGCGTAGTAATCTACAGACGACTTTTGACATTATGTGGAAAAGATAGAGTATGGTCTGGAGAAAAAACACAAGTAGCTCGGAAATTGCTAAAAATTTTGCAGGGCAACGATGCGGTAAAAGTGAAAGTAAAAAGAAAGGTCCAAACACACCTATCTATGGAGGAGCAGAGATAATAACAGTCGTCGGATTTGGACAAAAGCAGGTGGCCCAGATCTCCCGGGGAATGTGGACCGTTATCTCGGAACGTTAAGAGATTTCAAATCACAACCGTCCATACACATTAATCAATTGTTGAGTAAAAATTTGGTTATATCAGATTCTATTTTTTTAAGCAATAGGTATCACAAATTTTTAATAAAATTTTAAATAAACTGAAACAGCCACAATTTGTTTGGTATGAAATACTTATTTACATTTTTTAATTTAAGAACTTTAATGTTATATTTTTAAGTGAAAATATATCTTTATATCTTTTTCGAAAATCTTGATTAATTTGATTATTGACGAATATAAACGGTTTTTCTTTTTCTAGTTTATTTAATAGTAAAATTCAATCGGCTCATTTTACTAAAAAAGGTGAATTAGATATCAAGAATTAAATTTTTTTTATTTTAATTTCTTTAAACTTGATACCTTGATAGTAAAGAAGTTATTAGAAAATGACAAATAAAAATATGTTTCAAGAAAAAATAGGTACAATAGGTTTTTTTACACAAAAATAACCAAAACATAAAGATAAATACTTGTGTGAGATCGTCGCCCGGGTCATGTTTCCTGAGAATGATCATATTCATTAAAAAGTTTATGTTTATGCTAAAAGTTTTAATTTTCAACACAAATATGACCCATAAACATATTATTTTTATCTAAAAGTATTATCTTTTTATTACTTTTAACATTTCATAAAAAAATTATTAGTTTTATGTCAAAAATTCCTATTACATGGAGAGTTTCAAGTAGACCTTACCACGGGTCGGTTTAGCCCGTGGCCCGACCCGGAACCAAATCTGGGTCAACGGGCCGGTTAACCGGGTCAATGGGTTTTGAACCGGTCAATCGGCCCGGAACCGTGGAGCTACGCGTCGGTTAAGGGTTGCGATATCCGCAACCCGTCGCCGGCCGGGTTCGACCCGAAGTCGGCCCGACGGGTCGAGTAAATATTTAATAAAGAAAATTCCAAAAATTGAAAAACGGTCGACCCGTCGGGCCAACCTTTACAATATTTAAAAAAAATTGTCTATAAATAGGCCTACTCTTTTCAATTCATTTCACACCAACTTCTCTCAATCTTCTATCTCTCAATCTTTCATCTTTCTATCTCATATTCTTATCTCGTAATTTCTTAAGCTTTCGTAAATCCCTAATTTCTTTTTTTTTAATCTTTCAACTACTACATTACAAATGACGGAATCAAGTCGTCGTGGTGGTCGTAAGGGAAAGTCTATTGTTCCCCCTGCGATTGATATTTCTCCATCATCGACGATCTTGAATTTCTATTCTCCGACGATGAAAATACTCAACAAGAAGTTGAAAGCCAACAAACATACCAACAAACTCAAGGGACTCAATGTAGCACATCGATACCATCGGTGCCTACATTATCGATGGGTGGACGGTCAAAACCCGACATCTTCGTCAAATATTTTGATAAGGTGACACTTCCCTCTAGTGATCTTCATGCAATTTGGTTCAAAATCCTATAAATATCAACATGGAGGAGGATATGGCACATTGAACCGGCACATCGAGAAGAATCATCCGGTGAAAATTGGTATTTCTAGAACTCAAACTCAAATACCTACATTTTCATCCCAATCTCGTAACGACTTTCAACTTTTTAAATTTTTTGAGTCTCAATATAGGGATGAAACTGCTAGATTTATTGCTGTAAAACAACTTTCATTTAGTTTTAGTGATAAATTATCTTTTGAAAATTGACTTTAATCTAGTGTTAATCCTTCAATTAGACGCATATCACGAAATACACTTAAACATACATTTCACAAATTAGTTGATACACAAAAAAAGAATTGATTAAAGAATTTGCTAGTTTAGATAATAAAGTTTCCGTGTTCTGATATTTGGAGTGATCATTGGCAATCGTGCTCATACATGAGAATTACTTGTCATTGGATTGATAGTGCATGGAATATTCAAAACGTTTGCTTGCATATCGATGTTTCAATGAATCCACACACTGCACAGAATATTTCTCATCTTATGTTTATTATTTTAGAAGAATATGGTTTGACTTCAAAATATTTTTCAATTTCTTTTGATAATGCAAGTGCAAACACTTGTAGTATTGATGAACTAATTAGACTATGTCAACCATCGATAAGTGGTAAATATTTTCATATTAGATGCACATGCCATATTTTCAACTGTGTGTGTAAGATGATCTTAAAAATTTAGAACTTTATATAAGACCAATTAGATCTGTCATTCATTATCTGTGGACACATCCCCAAGTCATGAAATAATGGGTATTTTCATATTAGATGCACATGCCATATTTTCAACTGTGTGTGTAAGATGATCTTAAAAATTTAGAACTTTATATAAGACCAATTAGATCTGTCATTCATTATCTGTGGACACATCCCCAAGTCATGAAATAATGGGGTAAATTTTGTAAATAAATGGCATGATGCCGAAATGGTTGTGCGTGATGTTCCAACACGTTGGAACTTTACGTACAAACTATTGTTGTCCAAGTTCGAATATAAAGATTTACTATGTGCATTTTTTGGACAAATTATTCAATCGTTTAATATTTATTTATATTCAAATCAATGGAATATTTGTACCACTATATGTGAAATTTTAAAAGTTTTTAATGATGTCATTGACCAACTTTCTGGTGTATATTATCCTACATGTCATTTAGTTTTAACACATCTTTGTAATGTTGCATGCACTTTTAGCGAATATTTGACTTCTAACGACCATGCATTAATTGAATGCATTCTTAGTATGAAAACAAAGTGGAAAAAATATTTTTTTAATATTCCTGATATTTTTTCATGTCTATAGTTTTATACCCTAAACTTAAATTAGATGGATTAGGGGAATTGTTTACATTATACTATGATTCCTTGAACTCAATTACTGATGCATGTCCTTCTTCTTCCATTATTTTGTTTAGTGTTAAAAATAGTTTAGCTGAAATTTATAATGAATATAATGAGAAATATGGTTTACAAGTTGGTACACAAGCACAACAACTCACCACCTCTAGTAGCACCACATCACGACTATCAAGGCTCAAATGTTAGTTCGTGAGAGGACGAAACGTCCACGAGGATCCTCAAGTTTCAATCTGGAACTTGAGAATTATTAACAACTACGTTTGATTTTAGTGATGCAGACTAGGAGACGTTCGACATACAGATGGTGGTATCAAAAGACGCAAGTATATCTCATTTTGTCTTTAATGCAAAAGAGATTCTTGTCTGTCATGTTTCCACAGTTGCAGTAGAGCAAGCGTTTAGCATGGGAGGCAACACGTTGGACGAGAGGAGATCTACTATTAGACCGGAGAATTTGGAAGCACAATGCCTTCTTAACGATTGGTCGCGAGCTACCTCAAGAACACAAGATAGCCAAAACGAGACAAACGACGACGAAGACACCGAGGGCACTTCTGGAACAACAACTGGAGGATCCACAAGTAATTATATGAATTTTCCCATTTAATTCGTCTTTACTTTGTATTATAATTTTAACTTCTTTTGTGTTATTATTCAATTATATTTATTTTTTGAAATTATTTATACCTCAAATTTTCAAATTCAAATCCCAATTGTTATTCTTTTAACAAATTCGAATTCAAACACAAATTAAGATTCAAATTAAAATTCTAATTTGAAACGAATTCGAAATTCAAAATTCAAGATATTAAAATTTAATTATAAATTACCTTTTTAAAAAAAAACACGAAAGCAAATTAAAAAAAAAACGTTTCTGGCCGTGAAAAGGCCCAAATCGTCGGTTCCCAGACCCGGCCCGAAACCCATTTTCATGGTTCCTGTCCCCGTTCCAAGTTTTTCCAATCCTAAATCGACGGATCGGACCCGGAATCGACCCGTGGTCAGTCTAGTTTCAAGGGATAGCTACTTAAACATAAATATGTGACTTTTTACTTCAGTTTATTTATTAGGCACGTTTTGATAATTAACCAAAGAACCTTTTGGAATTTTCGAACAGCAAGTACAAACGCACAATTTCTCGTCTCACTGTTCCACCTTCTCATCTTCCTCCCCCGCGTTTAAGCGACGTCTGTCGAGGATTCCGCGGAATGAATCGATCCAGTTAACCGGTGGCTTGAAATCTGTGAAGATCTTTGCTTGAGATCCATTCTCCCTATATTTTAATGGAATCCGACGCAGGAATTTTGACACAGTTCTCCCCTGCTTGGGTCACCGCTAGTTAATGCATGCAATTTGCGGAACTGAACTAGATATGAGAAGAAATCGATCAAAAAATCGATTCAGAGGCTTACAGTTTACTCTGACAGTTTGTCAAATATGAGGGATTTCAGTATCTATAAAAGGTGATATTCCTAGAAATCTTGCAACTTCCATCCAATGTGTTGTGCTAATGGATGTTTTTTTCTAATCTCATCAATGATCCCCAAGTCTTTGTGTACATTTTGTGCTGTTGATTTTGTGTTATTTACTTCTAAATATTATAGATATGGCTTTTCGACCCATGTGGAGTTTCGTGTTCTGCTTCAATGATTCAATCTCCACTTACGGTATCTTGTTACCTTCTTTGTTACTCAGTGGTCCATTGTCACATCTGTTTATCCTTTTTCTTCAATTTCCCCCATTTATGGCGCAGGTGGCCGCGTCTCTTTAGTTTACCAAGGGCCATTTGCATTTTGTGATGATCTCATCTTATATAAATGCAAGGAAAGTGCATGAATAGAGTTCGTGTTTGATTACACGGAAAGACGATTTTTAATCTTTATAGTTTGTGGAAACACATACATCATGCACCACCACATTAGTGATAAGACCTCAGCTACTGTAGAATTATTTTTGATCTTAGATAGTTCATGTATTTATGTGCGGTATCAGAATGCAGTGAAGATTATCTTAGCTGAGAAACTTCAATGGGAACGTTTCTTGGACATCTGGTGCCAGGAATGGCCATCATCTTCCTTGGTTTGTGGCATATGATCAACAACGTTCACCTCTACTATCTTAATGGTTCGACCAAGTTTAGGCTACGGTATTGGTACCCATTCAAGAGTCCTTGGCATAAACTAGATCACGTTGAGCTGATTACTGTCATGTGTTTATCTATCCTCGCAATTCTGATCCAGCTTTTTGACCTCCAAAGCCCACACTTGTCCTTCAAGCTTGACAATATTGAGCACTCTACCATGTTCCTCCATCTATTGATATTCGAAGGTTTCACTCTCTTTAGCGAAATTAATCATTTATCTGAGATGATGTTGCGTGTCTCAGGGATCCTTGTTTCATCCGTTTTTGGAATGGAGCTTTTCTTACTTCATTTCCACTCGACTGATCATATTGGACTCGAAGGCCATTACCACTGGCTAATGCAACTCATAGTTTGCATATCTTTATTTGCATCTCTATCTGCCACTACTTTCCCAACCAACTTTCCCATAGCATCGATTCTTTCAGTATCAGTAGTATTCCAAGGATGTTGGTTCATAAACATGGGATCCATGTTATGGGTTCCGAAGCTTGTTCCTCAAGGGTGCTCCATGGAGACACCGGATGCTACCAATGGAATCATGCAGGGAGCAATTGTGTGTGAAACCAACATGGCTGATTCGAGGGCAAGGGCACTGGCGAACTTGCAGTTTTGTTGGATATTTGCTGCAATCTTGATCTTCAAGGCATGTCTCTGCATTTATTTTGGTAGGCGGAGTAAACCTGCGCCTAGGCAGGGAGTCGAATATGAGCAACTTTCGAGCGGAGCTGCGCATGACCATCTTCCTACTTTCGTATCAAAACAAATCCAATTGTAAACAACACTTGTTCAAGAGTAAGTCGCCAGTCCCACCACGTATCTGATCTCAGTGTTGAATCATAACCTATATTACTTGTACGAGTATCATCCATGAATCCGCATGAGAAATTTTGGATAAATCTTGAATTTTGTCTTATCTTCTAAAATTTTGGCTTCCGATGCAGGAAAGAGACTTTCGGAGTTGGTTGAAATGCGACTCGGAGTGGAGTCCAATTTTCGGAGTGGACGTATTAAAACTTGTACAAAAGTAAATGTACGAGGATATATAAATTTACACAAGGCTCGTACTTGAACTTTTACTGTTTTTAGTTTTATATAACGCATCACATATGATGGCTATATCTATAACTACATCTATATGTAATAAAGGGATCTTGACTGCCTTTAAGCTAGTGGTGACATCAAATTAAATGCCATTTATATTATAATGTTTGGAATCAAGTTATGTTATTACATTAAATCTGTTAGAAACTAAAAAAACGAACTGAGCCGGTTTCGAGTTGAAATTTAATATTTCAATCTAATTTCAGCTTACTATAAAGCTTCTTTAAACCAAAGTTCGAAATCTTTACTCAGATTGCATAAAATTGTAATAAATAGATTAACGTTTACTAACAGACTTACAGACGAATGTTCAAATTTTAAAAACTCGTCTTATTATTATTAAATGTATTAGGGAAGAATCATTTTTCTTCTCTCCGACGATAATTATTGAAATAAACATGTTCTGAATCACATTGGAATCCTAATTCGCTAGGTGTTTTGGTTAAATACACATAATCAAATCTAAAATCTTTGTTTCTATCTACAATATTTCTCGCCCACTTGAACACTAATCTTAGTTCTCTTATTCTTGGAAGTTACTCAATACCCATGAATATTAAAATTGTCAAAAGAGAAGATGAGTTTTTAATATCTCTTTTCCAAGAAACCCTGCGTAAACATGGTAAATAAATAGAAAGCATGACTCTTTCCTTTGACTACTTGACCAGAGATTTGATCAAGTGGACGTCCAGTTGTCGTACATTTATCAAATACATTTGGCTTGCTATTAGCCAAGTTTCTGCCCGGTGGTTCTCCGCTGGAAGTCGCTGCTTATGGCGGAGGCTGGTTGTTTTCTGCCTCTTGTGCTGTATCATCGTCATGCATTCCTTCATAGGCAGTGTACTCGAGGAATCTGAGAAATTGAGCCGATTACACTTCCGGAACATCGGCTCTATCCAGCTCCAAGAACTTGAACAAGTGGAGGAAATGATCCTTCCTCAACCATTTGGACTCAAATTCCCTCGGATAATGAGTCCAAGTGATGAGTTCCTTAATGTATCATCTGTTGCTAGGCCTATTTCTGTCCGGAAGCTACTAAATTAATATGAACTTGAGCAGCACCTCAGCTCAATGATATAAGAATATAACTACAAATTAAAATAGATCAACACCGATGTTTACAATGATTCGGCCCAACACTGGGCTACGTCTTCTCAAAACATTGAAAGAGATTAATTTTTCATGAATAAAAGAATTGAGAATATAAATCCATTAATATCTGATTAGTTGTATCCTTCCAAATATAAAAAAATTATCTCTTGCTAAATTCTCTAATCATTTCTATAAATCAATTCTATAATTTTATGTTTACAGAAAACATGATTTATATTTTTGATGTGAATTTGAAATGAAGAATGGATCCGTATTTATAAATAAAATCCAGGGTAAAAACAAAATTGGCATCATCGTCTACTAATCTAACCCATAATTTTGTACTAATCTTCTTATATTTTTCAAAATGTGTTTTAATTAAAAAACGGTGGCTTAAATTATGTAGCAAACAGAAAGCAGAAAACAGTAGCGTATACTACTACCCTGGAGAATATGGTTGGACACTGATGGAAATCCAATTCATGCTCACGATGGAGGCGTTTTGTTCGACGAGAAATCAGGGAGTTATTTTTGGTATGGTGAGTATAAAGATGGTACAACTTATCGTAACCAAGAAACAGGAAGAGCCTGTGTTGAGTTCACCGGTGTTAGCTGTTATTCTTCCATGGATTTGTGGGTACGAAGGAATCGTTCTTCCTGCAGAAGAAAGCAGCACTCATTATCTGCATAAAATGAATGTGGTGGCAAGGACCAGCGTTGTTTACAACGGCGAGACTCAGAAGTATGTAATGTGGATGCATATAGATGATTCGACATATGAAAAAGCCTTGATCGGAGTAGCCATACGCGATTTACCAACCGGTCCTTTCAGGTATCTTGCAAGCAGAGGCCTGATGGATTGGATAATCGGGATTTGACAGTTTTCAAAGAAGACAATGGGATGGCCTATCTGGTATATTCTTGTGCCAAGAACAAGGAGATTCACATTAGCCCTTTGAATCAAGATTATCTTGATGTTACCAATGCGACAACAAGGGGCACCGGTCGGATTTTATAGGGAAGCTCCGGCTGTATTTAAGCATAAAGGTATCTATTACATGATCACGTCAGGGGGCGGCGGAGGAGCACCTAATGAGGCACTGGTGCATGAGGCTTTATCGATTTTGGGGCCGTGGGAAAGTATAGGGAACCCTTGCGTTGGTGCAAACAAAGTCCCGAGTTGCAAGATTCTTTTCTCAAAGTACGTTGTGCTCCCCTTGCCTGGCTCGGTTCCTGGTGCGTTTATTTTCATGGCAGATAGGTGACTTAAGGGACTCGAGGTACGTTTGGTTGCCTTTAACAATGAGAGCTGGAGATGGAAGGTATAATGGGCTTCCTATGTGGTCAAAAGTTTCTCTCTTTTGGCATGACAAATGGCGGACTCCACCCACTGGAAACGGGAATATGAATCAGTTTTCAGGTTTGATATCACAATTTGAAGAGAGAAACGGAGAACAAGAACACAAGTGAACTGTGTCGATGTATCACCACAAAACTTTGATCTATACTTGTTTAATTCTCATTGTAATCGCGAAGTTCAAACATTCGCCATTCTAGTCTTCTGCACAAATTGACAGATTCTTGAAATTCTCAAACATTAGTTTGTTAAGCACAAGCCTGGCCACACTACGTGTCAACTTTCAACAAGAAAAAATTTCACCAAAATTTCGAAATGCAAGCATAAAACTTTTTGGCATTGATCTCGACGAAGCTAAAGAGGTATGCGACAAAATGCAAGATAATCCTACAATGAAACACATACACCTTTGATTTAGGTAGCAAAAAATGACTTCAAATCAGTTCGATTCTACGAAGGAAGATAATCTTCCTTTTGAATCAAGAAATAATACTTAAACCATCCAAGAAACCGAACTCGTCATTCTTCCTCCACAAATGCTTCAACTCGAAGGAGCACGAATCCGACGGCAACCCCGATGAGAACCAATCCAGGTATAATGGCAGCAATCCTGAAAATCTCTTCCACAGCACTGCAGGTGGAGGTCAAAGCACCACAACCCCTGCCTAGCGAAGATTTCTTCTTCAATGAACTAACAATTTTCGCAAAAGACTGCTCAGTGCCAATTGGCAGGCCAAGTGAAGCCACATTGTTACATGCCTTCAGCCCACCAAATGAGTTCAGTCCACTAATAAACTTGACCCTTGTTCTCTTCTGGGCTGAGACGGCGGTGGCGGCCGGGAACGTCACCGGAGATATTGTAGCCGTTATTGTTGCCATCTGTTAGGAAAACGGCCTATAAAACAGAAAATGATGCAAGCAAGATTCATGTTATTTTAGCAGACTGTATGGTAAAGATGTGATCAGCTGAAAAACTTTAGGTATCAAGAAAAATCTTTTACCTGTTTATTTTTCTGATCTGAGATTCTTGATGGAATAGAGTGATTGAATGATGGTAGTTTCTATGGGGGAGAATCAGAAATTTAAAGTATCTGGATAAGGTTAGTGTTAGTATGGTTGGCTGATAAGAAGATGAGATGAGGTTCATTTTCTTGAATGAGTTGCGCTTGCTATTTCAACCTTGTATTTGATTATTTTATTTAAATACTTTTTTGGAGTTCGATATTATTAATTGCTTTCTACTTAAATCGATTATGGGTTACATCTGAATTTGTTTAGCACTTGGCCAAAAAAAAAAATGTGAGAAATTGCGAAATAGAACACTGGGTCTTTCAAGTGACAAAATTTACATTACAGCACTTCATTAGATTTATATTAAATTAATCTCTATTTTAAAAAATAAAATTCTGTTAAGGGTATACAAAATTACAAATTGAATATCCTTCTCGCTAAACTTTTGAAATTAATTATTAATTAATGAAGAAAATAAGTTCCTCCATTGTTAAATTGCATAAGGCTGGCCTTGAATCTGATAAATTTGAGAATGAATTGATGATTTGATGTATTTGAAGTATAACTTGAAATCTCTATTAAATTATTCCCAAACCAAATCCACCCTCTGCTTTAAATCTATCAATCCAAAATCAGATTCACTATCTTATAAAAAAACTTTTAAATAACTATATTTGTATTGTTAAATATAAAATTGTTATTAAGGGGTATAAATGAGTCGAACTATTGGTGACCAGCTTTGGCTTGTAATCAAGTCAAGCAATAATAATAATAATAATAATAATAATAATAATAATAATAATAATAATAATAATAATAATAATAATGACAAACCAGCTCAGGGACTTTAGACCAGAGCTAAGCTGGTTAAGGACAAACCAGCTCAAAGATTTTAGAACGGAGCTAAGCTGATTAAGGACAAACCAGCTAAGGAAATTTAGCTAAGCTGGTTAAAGACAAACCAACTCGGAAGAACAGAAACAGATTAGATCAGTTTAGAAGATCAGTGAATATCCAAACAGAACGGGTAGAACAGACTTTCTATTGGACCAGTTGAGAAACCAACTCAGAGCGAACTGATTCAAGGATGACGTTAGTGAAGGACAATTTAGTGAGAAGAAATGGATGCAATCAGGAAGGCTTGTGTATAATGAACAAAGATTACTATCTGGAATAACACGGAACAAAGAGACCAGATCAGCTTAGAGCAGATTAGAGCAGATCAGCTTAGAGTAGATTAGATAAGCTCAACACAGCGACCAAAATCGGAGCCCAACTGAGTAAAGACAACTCAGCTAAAAGAATTTCAGAGTATTTTGAGGTTTCGTACAACTTGATTTGATGTGTTGACTTCTCAGGATCTCTTTGTAGTCGTTGGGACTACCTTTAGCAAATTCCAGATATACAGAGATCTGTTTTTCAACTAAGTATGACGGAGTGTATGCTAAAAGAGGAAATCATTTAATGAAAGATGTGCGTGAATAGTACAAGCATTAAAGACTCCGCAGACATATCCTTTGGATTTTTCTACGCGTCTACTGGTAGCATTTATTACCGTTGATCCAAATAGTATAAATTGGAGAAACATATCTGTTTGGGGATACCTAACAACTCAAGTATTGTGAATGCAAATACGATTGTGAACGTGAACAACAAACAATAGCAAAAACAGAGTTCATATTTTACTCAAACCAGCTCACACAAAAAGTGACACACATGCAACTTGTGTTATAAATTTTCTGTCACAGAAACTGTCAAAACACTCTGTAGTATTGATCTTTCTTTGTATATAAAAGCCAGAGCGTTGAGAGCTAGAATAGCTGTGAGACCTGGATTGTAATTTCGATTTTAACGTTGGAATGAATCGATATATTGAGATTTTAGATCTCTTTTCTGAGTGTTTGAGTTGTATTTTCGGGTTCCATTTCGTGTGTTGAGCAATTCTGGAGATTTTGTATTTTCGCATATTTGAGGTACCTGCTGGATGACGTGTCAGCTGGTTTGGAAAGCTAGCGACTGGTAGGTGGCAAAACCAGTCGAAGCGTGTTTTATCTCGAGATTCTTGAAACACCGTCGTTTGCGTGAAGTCTGGTTGCGTTTGTTGTGATCAGCAGATGCTTAAGCGTAGTTGCGTTGAGGGCTAAAACGACTGCATTTAGATTAGTTGGCGCGAAGTCATTTGTATGTTGCGTCTGGTACCAGCTGGTAGATCGCGTTTGAGTTCCTGCTGGTCGATCAGCAGATGTAGAGGTCAAC
>KV001320.1:199332-224030 GCA_001598015.1 Dorcoceras hygrometricum | reverse complement strand
CGGGGACGAAATTCTTTTAAGAGGGGTAGATTGTAACGACCATATCATTTAGAAGTCCACAATTAGAAAGATATGAGATTGAGGGATTACATTGCTATTACAATTCGATTCTTGAATATTTCTATCTATGCTACGATCTATCTTTATTTTATTTTGGATTGATATTCAAATGTTAGAATTCAAGTATAGTAAGTATTTAGTGACTTCTGAAAACCAAGTGGATCCTTTATTTAACTAAAATTCTCGGTTTCCATGCACATCTTTTGTTTTAAACAAGAAACAGGGCACGCTTCTTATAAAGTTTGGCATATTGATATAACGTGTTTGTTTTCCTTAGTCATTGTAAATCATATAAATATAATCTTAAGCTGCTTCATGCATCATTACTTTCAAATCAAATCATATTAAGAGGTGCTCGCTCTCAAGAAGCCGAACAAAAATCTTTTCAAAGCATTTTCAAGGAAACAGGCGGTGTGCAAGAAGTATACTGAATTTTCTGCTGTTCTTGTGTTAAAGATACCAGGAAAGTAAACTCTGTTTCTTGCTCACTCAATAGAAAGCATATATTCAATTCTGTTTTATGATTATGTATGGTTTTAAAGAAAAGGAAGATGGCTACGGCTTTTCTTCAAAGAAAAACCATAAGATGGTACTATTCATCCCAGCTGGTCACTGTTCATTCTTCATTTTCTTCAGTAGATAACGAAAAATCTCATAATTTGATTCTTCCTTCAATTCTAAATTTAGTTTAATGAATCTTTCGACTTATCTGACAGATTCAACTGGCTAAATTATTCAGTTTTCATCTTCGCAAGCATTACGAGGAAATCCTTTACAGTTCCAGAACATCAGCAAACAAACGAAAACCAGTAACTCGAATGAAAGAAAGAAAACAGTTTTGTACGAGAGGAAGAAGGAGCAGAACATTGTTTTATGAAATGTTTTAAGTTATGACAATGAAAAGGGTCCTTAATGAAAAGGCGAGTGCGCGGCTGACGAACCGTGTGCCCTTTTAACCAGGAAGGATTAGGATTACAGTTCGACGGAACTGTATCCCCCTTCAACCACGAGCCATAGTGCTAAGACTGATATCAGGAGTTTGATCAAGCGAAATGGGACAAATGTTTAAAGTATTGTCATAATTTTCCCAACTGATATCGGAAGTCATTTTGATCAAAGTGCAACACGGACCAAATAGAACTTATATGCCATGATCAACTGAAAATGGAATTGAAAGAAGTGAGAAGCTGGGCTATTTTTTCCCCTGTTTCTGCCATTGAAATGTTTATTGAACTGTTTACGAAAAGAACAGTGTTTATGGAAGTTCCTTAACATATGCATTGTACAGATGTCTGCCTGCGTTTTATGAAATTGTTACTACTCAGATTTTACTTGCTGAGCCTTTAGGCTCACTAGCTTTTAAAATGGTGCAGGTACGACAGCTGAAGGAGGAACAGCAGGTGGAACTTGAATCAGCAGATGGGTGGCGTTGTGTTTATCCAAGGCCTACGTTTTCCGTGTCGTAGTTGTATTGTTTTGATTAGGTTGTGCTGTATTAAATCAGTAGCAATGGTTGTATATTTATATCGAATAGCAGCTGTTGTAAACCGCAATTGCAAAGTTATATGAAATACCCTGTTTTCGCAAAAGTTTTTAGCAGTAGCGCGCGTATTTGAGTCTCTGCTGAATTTCGAATTGGTCTTGTGTTTTGGTTCTTGTTGGTTATAAGGAATACAGCTTATAAAAAATTTTCTTTTAGCCCTTATTTTATTTGAAAATTTTTCGTTTACCCCAATTCTCGTGGCCCCGTTGGGTTCGGGTGTCACATCATCAAACAAACGAAAACCAGTAACTCAAATGAAAGAAATAAAACAGTTTTGTAATGAGAGGAAGAGGAGCAGACATGTTTATGAAATGTTTAATGAAAAGGCGAGTGCGCGGCTGATGAACCGTGTGCCCGTTTTAACCAGGAAGGATTAGGATTACAGTTCGACGGAACTGTATACCCCTTCAACCACGAGCCATAGTGCTAAGACTGATATCAGGAGTTTGATCAAGCGAAATGGGCCAAATGTTTAAAGTATTGTCATAATTTTCCAGAAAATAAATGAAGAGCACGAATGTGATTTTAATCGCAGCTCTTAAGAATGTTTACAGAAAATGTTTCCAGGATTGAGTTATATTGTATGCTTTCGTACTTCACTTAGATTTCATACTTATGTTTACGCTTGTTTGTTCATAAGCGTAATACCAGTTCAGACTCCAGTATACATTAGTTCAAGAGCGATTGTACTATTTGCTTTTGATATTCCAGATTTTACTTGCTGGGCCTTTGGCTCACTAGTTTTCGTTGAGTGCAGGTAATTCTCAGCAGGAAGATGGAGGGAAATGAACAGGATGGAAGGAATGTGTTTATCGTGGACGACAGAGTTCTTTATTTCCTTATAGTTCAAAGTTATAGCTTCTTTTTGAGAACACTTTTGTATCATACTGAATATTCTGATGTAAGTTGTATCAAAACAAAATTTCAGAGTTTTGTTATGTTTTTAACCAGACGTTATCACACTACGAGATGCATTATTGACATATGATATAGTTGTTCTCTCCATTTCCGCACTACTGCTTAAGTTATTCTAGATTTCTTATCTTCAAATGCGAAGAATTTTATTATTCTCATTTCAACCCAGATAGTTAGTAACGATCCATTCTCCAACGTTTATGACTCTTGATTTTATTCAATTGAGACCCAAAACTTATAAATATTACGCCAAGAAAATGAGGGTCGTTACAAAAAGTGTTTGTTTATAGAAATGCCACATTTATGGAAAGGGAATTTCTACTTGATAGAAAAGGCAAGATAGTAGAACTCGAAGAGGTTCGAGAACCAACTGAAGTACCAAGTGAGTCTCTCGCACCTCCAGAGCCAGTACCAGAAATGGTCGCACCTAGAAGATCCGAAAGGGTCCCTAGGGCTCCTGAGAGATATGGTTTTCTCCTTGAGGATGATCAAAGTGATCAAGTTGTTGGATCTGATCCAAGAACTTTCAAGGAGGCAATTTTCGATGCTGATTCTAATTTGTGGCTTGAAGCAATGCAGTCTGAGTTTGACTCAATGCATGCGAACCAAGTTTGGACTCTTGTTAACCCTCCCGAAGGAATTGTTCCTATTGGGTGCAAATGGGTATAGAAGAGGAAACTTGGGCCTGATGGTAAGGTAATGACCTACAAGGCACGACTAGTCGCGAAAGGTTACACTCAAAGGCAAGGTGTTGACTATGATGAAACCTTCTCACCAGTCGCAATGTTCAAGTCAATTAAAATTTCATGCTCAATGGTGGGTGCTGTCGCTTGGAAGAGTTCCAAGCAAGACACCATCGCGGATTCAACCACTGAGGCTGAGTACATCGCAGCATCAGCTGCTGCTAAGGAGGCGGTTTGGATAAGGAATTTCGTCCAAGAGTTGGGCGTCATTCCTGATGGAGTTGGTCCAGTCCCGATGTACTGCGACAACACGGGTGCCGTTGCGCAAGCAAAGGAGCCTAGGTCTTACCAAATATCCAAACATATACTGAGGAAATACCACATAATCCGGGATATTGTGGTTAGAGGTGACATAGCAGTTGAGAGAGTCGCCTCTGCGGACAACGTTGCTGATCCACTTACGAAGCCCTTGCCAGGACCGTTGTTTGAAAAACATCGCGAAACAATGGAACTGCGTCTGATGAGTAGTTGGCTTTAGGGCAAGTGAGAGATTGTTAGAGTAGATGCCCAACTAGCCAACTTGTGGCGTGAGTTTATAGACTCTTGTATGAAACGATCTTTATATATGATATTCGCATTTATTCATGGCGTTCTTTATTTTCATTATGACTATAATGTTAACAATAGTGTTGGATAAGGACCTAGAATGCACCATAGTGTATGTTAGATGTGATAGTGGGTATGACGGCTATCATGAAACACATCTAACAGTCACTGTGCATTCTGAATACGTTCCTAGTCGATTGGGCCGTCAAAATGAGGATAAGGCCGCCCGAGATTGAGACTAGTATCTGCGATGTGAAGTACCATGTTTCATTGGTAGGGAACATTGTGATGTTCTGAGCATGCAGATAGATAGTGACCTGGTGATCTATCGAACTACCCTCGTTCGGACTTTCCAAGTGGTTACCATTTGTCGAGTGGATATGTCCTAGGTCTTGGTTGTACTGATTAGTCCTCACGACTACAAACGTCATTGAGACTCTACATGATAGGCGTCTCACTTTGACCCATTTGCCGACTCACTTGGGGTCATTAGGCGGCGAGATTGGGTGAGATCCCGATGCGTGTAGGAGTCGATGCTTCGTTGTCGAGGATTCACCGCTCGCTCTCATGCGTGGATATCCTATGCTATCTGAGGGGATAATAGTGTATAAATATCTGGCCAGAGTACTAGAAGTGTTTTAGGTAAATGGGTTTACCTAGTTACACTCGTGATGTCACTATTCGATCTCCAAGATGTATGCATAGCTATCGGATCTCTAGCGACTCTCGATTTACCAATGGTCGTTGATCTGATCGGGATATATGTGTTGAAAGGACCGTACTGTACGCTAACCACGACCAACTGGTTCTTGCAGGCACTATCAGTGATACCTAGGGGATCATGGGGCGATGTTTCTAGGTGCTTTACCATGATCCGTTGGGCAAGTCCGGAATTATGATTTCGGAGCCACAATGGTTGTGGGCCCACGGCTAGCTGTATCCATGAACCATTGAGGGTCACACAAATACCGGATTCGTGATTCCCGCACGGAAACTGAGCTCAATGTGTTGAGCATAAGAAGAAGATTTTAGGGAGTGCGACTTCCTAAAAGTCAACAGGGGTCAAATCGTGATTTCCCGCTGTTGAGGGGCAAAACTGTCATTTTGGACTAGGTATCTGAAAAATTGTTTTTTGAATCATAATGTTCAGTTTTGGAAACTGAGTCGATTGGTCCGATCTGATCGTCGATCGGAGTTATGATGGAACCATGGTGATTTAAATGAACCGAATGTTCATATAGGACTTGGGCCTGACCCAAGTCCAATGGGCCGGTTCAAGCCCATCTACCATCTTTATTAATTAAATTGGTTAGGGCTTAATCATTACACAACACACAACTTAACCTAGTCTCCAACTCCTTGAAGTCGGCCGCCCCTCCCCTCTCCACAAACCTCACGGCCACGCGCCTCCGTCGCGCCACCACGCGCCGCCGCCCCGTTGATCGGACTTGCTCCGGTCGTCGTGCTGAGGTGATTCCGTCCGCGTAAAATCCGTCATATCTTCTATTCACGGCCACGCGCCTCCGTCGCGCCACCACGCGCCGCGCCCCGTTGATCGGACTTGCTCCGGTCGTCGTGCTGAGGTGATTCCGTCCGCGTAAAATCCGTCATATCTTCTATTGCGGATTGACGGAGGAAGATCGATTCCGGTCGTGGACCGGATTGGAGGATCTACCGCCGCCTACAGTTTGAAGTGCCGGTTTCCTCGTGAAACTGGTCGGAGCCAGGCGCCTAGACGCCAACAAGGTAACAATCAAAGAACCCCCTATGAATGGTTTGTTGATTTGTATAAATGTATTGAACACTTTTCGGGAAAAATTTTTGTTCTTCCGCTGCGCCCCGGGAAGTGGGATCCGGATCCGCCACCGTATGCCAACACCTTGTTGTGGCATCAAGAAGACCCACACTCATCCCGAAAATTCTCAGTATAATACCAGTAAGCTCCCACGTTGAAACCCTGCACGAGCTGCATCACAAGCTGTGCGAAGTTCACCAGATTTCGTATACCAGATCCGGCCTAAGTTGAATACTGTTTCTGTTGGGGAACCGTGGCGGATCCGGATCCCGTCTCCCGGCGAGGCAGCGGAAGAACAAAATTAGGCCGGGAAATGTTCAATACAATTCTATAACAACACAATATGAACCATTCATAGGGTGTTTCTCGGGGTGTTACCTTGCTGGCGACTTGCGCCTGGCTCCAACCGGAATTACAAGAAGATCGACTCTTCACGGTACTTCACGGTAGGCGGCTGTAGATTCGTCAATCAGGTCCACGACCGGAAGGGAGACTCCTTCGTCAGCCTGCACTAGAAGGCCTGACGAGATCAGCGCGGACGGATTCTCCTCGAAAAACTGATCGGAGCAAGTCCGATCAATTAGCGGCGGCGGCGGCGGCTTTTGGGAGAGGAGGGAGGCGTGTGGGAGCTCTAGGTTTAGGGTTAGTGTGTATCTCATGTTATGATTAAGGCCTTAAGTCTAATTAAATAGACTATTGATAAAATTGGACCGGCCCAACGGGCCCGGGTCCAACGTATGAACATTCGGTTCATCCCTATCACCGTGATTTCATCATAACTCCGATCATTGATCAGATCGGACCGATCGACTCATTTTCCAAAACTGAATACTATGATCTGAAAAACCATTTTTCAGAACCCCAGTGCAAAATGACCGTTTTGCCCCTCAACAGCGGGAAATCACGATTTGACCTCTGTTGACTTTTAGGAAGTCGCACTCCCCAAAATCCTCCTCAAGTGCTCAACACATTGAGCTTAGTATCCGTGCGGGAATCTCGAATCCAGTACTTGTGTGACCCTCAATGGTTCAGGGATACAGCTAGCCTTGGGCCCACAACCATTGTGGCTCCGGAATCACAATTCCGGACTTGCCCATCGGATCATGGTAAGAGCGTCTAGCAACATCGCTCCATGATCCCCTAGGTATCACTGATAGTGCCTGCAAGAACCAGTTGGTCGTGGTTAGCGTACAGTACGGTCCTTTCAATCCATATATCCCGATCAGATCAACGACCATTGGCAAATCGAGAGTGGCTAAAGATCCGATAGCTATGCATACATCTTGGAGATCGAATAGTGACATCGCGAGTGTAACTAGGTAAACCCATTTACCTAAAACACTTCTAGTACTCTGGCCAGAGATTTATACACTATTATCCCCGCAGATAGCATAGGATATCCACGCATGTCTGCGAGCGGTGAATCATCGACAACGATGCATCGACTCCTACATGCATCGGGATCTCACCCAATCCCGGCGCCTAATGACCCCAAGTGAGTCGGCAAACGAGTCAAAGTGAGACGTCTATCATGTAGAGTCTCAATGACATTTCGAGTCGTGAGGACTAATCAGTACAACCAAGACCTCCGACTTATCCACTCGACAAATGGTAACCACTTGGAAAGTCCGAACGAGGGTAGTTCGATAGATCACCAGGTCACTATCTATCTGCATGCTCAGAACATCACAATGTTCCCTACGAATGAAACATGGAACTTTGCATCACAGATACTAGTCTCAGGCTCGGGCGACCTTATCCTCATTTTGACGGCCCAATCGACTAGGAACGTGTTCAGAATACACAGTGACTATTAGATGTGTTTCATGATAGCCGTCATACCCACTATCACATCTAACATACACTATAGTGCATTCTAGGTCTTTACTCAACGCAATTGTTAATAATTATACAACACAATGAAAGTAAAGAATGCCATAAACAAATGCGAATATCATATATAAAGATTGTCATATACAAGAGTCAATAAACCCACACGCCACAGGTTGGCTAGTTGGGCATCTAGTCTAACAATCTCCCACTTGCCCTAAAGCCAACTACTCATCAGACGCAGTCCCATTGTTTCGCGATGTTTTTCAAACAACGGTCCTGGCAAGGGCTTCGTAAGTGGATCAGCAACGTTGTCCGTAGAGGCGACTCTCTCAACTGCTATGTCACCTCTAGCCACAATATCCCGGATTATGTGGTATTTCCTCAGTATATGTTTGGATATTTGGTGAGACCTAGGCTCCTTTGCTTGCGCAACGGCACCCGTGTTGTCGCAGTACATCGGGACTGGACCAACTCCATCAGGAATGACGCCCAACTCTTGGACGAAATTCCTTATCCAAACGGCCTCCTTAGCAGCAGCTGATGCTGCGATGTACTCAGCCTCAGTTGTTGAATCCGCGATGGTGTCTTGCTTGGAACTCTTCCAAGAGACAGCACCACCATTGAGCATGAATACAATTCCAGAGGTTGACTTCGAATCATCCACGTCACACTGGAAGCTAGAATCTGTGTAGCCTTCCAGTTTCAGTTCACCACCCCCATAGACCATGAACATATTCTTAGTCCTTCGCAAGTACTTAAGAATATCCTTCACAGCCTTCCAATGCAATTGGCCGGGGTTGGCCTGGTAGCGGCTCGTGACACTCAGAGCATATGCGACATCCGGTCTAGTCGAGATCATGCCATACATAATACTACCTATTGCCGAGGCATATGGCACACGTGTCATACTCTCTATCTCCTCATCAGTCTTCGAACACATAGACTTAGATAGAGTGACCCCGTGGCACATAGGTAGGTGTCCTCTCTTGGACTCTTCCATAGAGAACCGCTTAAGTATGGTATCGATGTAGGTGGCCTGGGTGAGTCCGAGCATCCATTTCGATCTATCCCGATAGATCTGTATTCCAAGAATATAGGATGCTTCACCCATGTCCTTCATCGAAAATCTACCAGAAAACCAGACTTTAGTTGACTACAGCATTCCTACATCATTCCCAATGAGTAGAATGTCATCAACATAAAGTACGAGGAATGTCACAGCGCTTTTAACTACCTTCTTATATACACATGGCTCCTCGGGATTCTTGATGAAACCAAATTCCTTAATCGTTTCATCGAATCTCAGGTTCCAACTTCGCGATGCTTGTTTGAGATCGTAGATCGATCTCTGAATCTTGCATATCTTATGCTCGCTTCCAACAGATGTGAAACCCTCAGGCTGCGTCATATAGATCTTTTCCTTAATGTTTCCGTTAAGGAACGCAGTTTTCACATCCATTTGCCATATCTCATAGTCGTACCATGCGGCTATGGCAAGTAAGATTCTAATTGACTTGAACATTGCGACTGGCGAGAAGGTTTCATCACAGTCAACACCTTGCCTTTGACTGTAACCTTTCGCGACCAGTCGTGCCTTGTAGGTCATTACCTTACCATCAGGCCCAAGTTTCCTCTTGTATACCCATTTGCACCCAATAGGAACAATTTCTTCGGGAGGATTAACAAGAGTCCAAACTTGGTTAGCATGCATTGAGTCTAACTCAGATTGCATTGCTTCAAGCCACAAATTAGAATCTGCATCGGAAATTGCCTCCTTGAAAGTTCTCCCCGTATAGTTCTTTGAGATGAAAAAGTATGTCAGCAGCATACTTTGTCTTCTCAAAGCGTCGTTGCATTTCATTGGACATCGACGCCATCACATAGCATCGAGCTTTAACCTCGTCGTCCCACCATTGTTTAAGCGTAACCAGCTCCTCAGGGCTGATATCGGCAGGGGCTTCCTTCGGAGGGCACTTCTATATCGTATAAAGAAGTTTCTCCAAAGCCAACACAAGGTTGAGGTTGCGGAGCCAGTCTTGGTAGTTCAGACCGGTGAACTTGTTGCTATCCAGTATAGCAGCGAGTTTTTGAACGAAGACATTATAAATGCAGTTATACTGAAAAGAAAACAGACAATCATCACTAACTATATATAAAATAATTGCTAAGACATAAAACAAGGTCGTTAAGTTTTATGAATTACCCTCCCACTATTTTAACGATTTCACCACCCTCTAATAAAATCGAGAAAGCAAGTTTCTTTAGTGGGTACACAGAGCCCAGTCATGCGATCATGGACCCGAATAATATCAGCCATCCATGACCCCCAAAAGGTAGTTTCCGATTGCAACCGGTGCAACCTCCATGTATTCACCTCACGTCCAGTAAGGGCCCAATACTATGACGCCGTTTACTATCACGTGTCAAGATGACCCATCAATGTTGAGTTGTGAAGGACGGTCCCCTTAACATCCCCAATAATATGAGCCAACGTCAAAGGGAGATCCAACCGACTCACAACAATTGTCAATGGCGTGGACAGCTTTCCGGCATACATGACCCCATCAATAATTTGAGCCGGGCCATGTATACGGGTAGCATCGGCTTACACCCATTGTTGATGGAAGGTAGGGATAATTTAAACAAATTTAAATTTCCTTTAGTTTATCGAATAAACATTTATCTTGATATTAGTTTTAAATCATATTTAAAACGAGGGATTTTATTTTAGAAAACTTTGGTCTCATGCAATATATTTTAAATCATATTTAAAACATGCGGATTCAACTAACTATACATCACATATATATAAACATTGGGATGATCGATCGCAAGAGCTATGCGGTCCGTGGTTGCCAGCCACGGACCTGGGTCCAATTCTACGGGTAATGCAACATGCAATGCAATCCTATTACAATGCTTCCGATTTTACAGATCTTCGGTCTTCAATATCTTTGATCGTCATTGTCCACCGTCTTCGGATGTCCTCCCACTAAATCTAGTAATTTACATTTAAATGTATTTTTAAAACATGTAACATGCGGATTCAACTAACTATATATCACATATATAAACATTGGGATGATCGATCGCGAGAGCCATGCGGTCCGTGGTTTCCAGCCACGGACCTGGGTCCAATCCTAGGGGTAATGCAACATACAATGCAATCCTATTACAATGCTTCAGGTTTTACAGATCTTCGGTCTTCAATATCTTTTAATTAACAAAATCATATTTTAATTATAAAATCATATTTTACAATTAAAATCGCATTTTACTATTTTAATTGCATCATATTGGGCCAAAAACAATTTTGGGCTCAAAAATCTCAAAATTTCAAAATCGACCAAAATCGGCCCGATATCGAATATCGGTCCGAAAACTTCATGGGCTACCCGGGACAGGCCCGAATAAAACCTAGAAGCAAAATTCAGCCGTCGCAGCGCCGCCGCGAATTCATCGGCCGGCGGCCGCCTGCCGACGGCCACCACCAGCGCAACGAGCGGCGCAAGGCCGCGCGCTCCTCTCGCTCGGCGGCGCGCATCATCGCGCATGTTGCGCCCAACGATGGCACAACCCGCGGCCTCCATGTCTCAACTTGCGCGGCCTGGCCGCGCCAAGGAGGCGCACCATCGCGCCCCATCATCGCAACCATGTTGCGCGGCAGCCGTGCAATTCCAGCCACGAGCGTGCGCCGATCATGGCGCACAGGTTGCTCTCCACTGTGCAACATTTTTCGCGAGGACGCTGGATGCGACCGGCCATCAAGATGCGCAACCAGTGCGCAGGGGCTGCAGCGTGAATCGGCGGGAATTGTTGGCCATCGCGCGGCCATGAGACGCGACCATCGCGCGGCCGCGCGAGCGCAATCGCGCGGGGATGAGGGGGCTGCCGCGCACGGCGGCGGCCAGTGGCTTCAATTCCAAAATATTGATTTTCGTTTCTGAAAAATCGAGACATTAGATACAATATGGCACAATTGTATTGAAGGATCCGAGCCCTGGCTCTGATACCACTGTTGGGGAACGTTCAATACAATTCTATAACAACACAATATGAACCATTCATAGGGTGTTTCTCGGGGTGTTACCTTGCTGGAGACTTGCGCCTGGCTCCAACCGGAATTACAAGAAGACCGGCTCTTCACGGTAGGCGGCTGTAGATTCGTCAATCAGGTCCACGACCGAAAGGGAGACTCCTTCGTCAGCCTGCACTAGAAGGCCTGACGAGATCAGAATTCTCCTCGAAAAACTGATCGGAGCAAGTCCTATCAATTAGCGGCGGCGGCGGCGGCGGCGGTGGAGGCCGGCAGCGGCGGCGGCTTTTGGGAGAGGAGGGAGGCGTGTCGGAGCTCTAGGTTTAGGGTTAGTGTGTATCTCATGTTATGATTAAGGCCTTAAGTCTAATTAAATAGACTAGTGATAAACTTGGACCGGCCCAACGGGCCCGGTCCAACGTATGAACCTTCGGTTCATCTCTATCACCGTGACTTCATCATAACTCCGATCGTCGATCAGATCAGACCAATCGACTCAGTTTCCAAAACTGAATACTATGATCTGAAAAACCATTTTTCAGAACCCCAGTGCAAAATGACCGTTTTGCCCCTCAACAGCGGGAAATCACGATTTGACCCCTGTTCACTTTTAGGAAGTCGCACTCCTCAAAATCCTCCTCAAGTGCTCAACACATTGAGCTTAGTATCCGTGCGGGAATCTCGAATCCAGTACTTGTGTGACCCTCAATGGTTCAGGGATACAGCTAGCCGTGGGCCCACAATCATTGTGGCTCCGGAATCACAATTCCGGACTTGCCCATCGGATCATGGTAAGAGCGTCTAGCAACATCGCCCCATGATCCCCTAGGTATCACTGATAGTGCCTGCAAGAACCAGTTGGTCGTGGTTAGCGTACATTACGGTCCTTTCAATCCATATATCCCGATCAGATCAACGACCATTGGTAAATCGAGAGTCGCTAAAGATCCGATAGCTATGCATACATCTTGGAGATCGAATAGTGACATCGCGAGTGTAACTAGGTAAACCCATTTACCTAAAATACTTCTAGTACTCTGGCCAGAGATTTATACACTATTATCCCCTCAGATAGCATAGGATATCCACGCATGTCTGCGAGCGGTGAATCCTCGACAACGATGCATCGACTACTACATGCATCGGGATCTCACCCAATCCCGCCGCCTAATGACCCCAAGTGAGTCGGCAAACGAGTCAAAGTGAGACGCCTATCATGTAGAGTCTCAATGACGTTTCGAGTCGTGAGGACTAATCAGTACAACCAAGACCTCTGACTTATCCACTCGACAAATGGTAACCACTTGGAAAGTCCGAACGAGGGTAGTTCGATAGATCACCAGGTCACTATCTATCTGCATGCTCAGAACATCACAATGTTCCCTACCAATGAAACATGGTACTTTGCATCGCAGATACTAGTCTCAGGCTCGGGCGGCCTTATCCTCATTTTGACGGCCCAATCGACTAGGAACGTGTTCAGAATACACAGTGACTATTAGATGTGTTTCATGATAGCCGTCATACCTACTATCACATCTAACATACACTATAGTGCATTCTAGGTCTTTACTCAATGCAATTGTTAATAATTATACAACACAATGAAAGTAAAGAATGCCATAAACAAATCCGAATATCATATATAAAGATTGTCATATACAAGAGTCAATAAACCCACACGCCACAGGTTGGCTAGTTGGGCATCTACTCTAACAGTTTCTGCCACCTTGAACCAAAAACTTCAGGAGACTGTAAGTGGGATTTTGCTAGTATATTCGTTTGAAATAAAATATATGGTATTCATGCTATATTTTGTCTTGATTATCATTCGAGTTTTCGTTTCGTGTCAAATTCATGCTATGATCTATGCTCTGTTTTAACACTGATATTTCTATCGCAATATGGGTCTACAGAATATTTCGCAATCTGGGTTACTGTGTGTAACTATGGCCTCGACCCCTTTGAGGATAAAAAATAGGGACTGTAAGTAAACCATAGAAACGAAGTAATTATTTGTAGCATCCCAAAATCCAGAGGACCACATTATGAAACCTTTTATTTTTAAGGGTCATGTTTATAATTCCATGTTCAGATTTCAGCTTAAGTTCATGTTATTTATTTAAAAAGCTGATTTCATCATTTCAGATTTTGAGATACGACGCAGAAGGTTTCCAAGCAGATTTTGCCCCAAGCATAAGACGCGAGCAGATTTCAGATTTCGTTCGAAAATGATTTTAAATTAGCAATTTGTTCTTTTATAATCTTTTGGCAAATTTCAAAAATTTAAATAGTGTTAGGGAGCTTTTTACAAATCTTTCAAAAAGGACAAAAGTTGGTAGAAGATCACATGCCTACTCGAGTATGTTTACCTGCTACCAATCATGCTCCCTTATATGATTGTCTACGGGAAGATAGAACTCATTTTTTTAATTGCAAAGAAATTTCTTTTGTTCTCTTAAAACTCCCTGGAGCTCGTCGTGGGTGCTTGAGGAGATCTTCTGCAGGTTACCGAATGTTCTTCGTATTTCCAGTCTAAGGCAAGTAAAAGCTGATTCTTTGCTACACCATTAAAGCATATATTGTTTTTCCTCAATTCTGTGTTTGCTTGCCTGTTTATGACCAAGATATAACTATTTTTATGTTCATGCGTGGTTATGAAAATGAAAGATCGGGTTCACAGTATTGTTTTCTGTTTTAAAACTCGCCAAGATTATAACTATTTTTATGTTCATGCGTGGTTATGAAAATGAAAGATCGGGTTCACAGTATTGTTTTCTGTTTTAAAACTCTCCAGCATGTTTTCACGCAGATACTGATGTTGATTTTAAAACATTGAGCAGTACAGATTCTAGTTTATGGTACGATTATGAAGTTCTTCCTTCTGGTGAATGGTGGTGTCTTTACTTGACTCCAAGTAATCGGCGATGCTGGTTGAATCGGGATTTTGTTCTTGTTTGATAAGTGGAACTGGTATCTTTGGATGTCGTTCGTGATGCTGCAGCACTAGTTCAATAGCCAAATATGTTTTCTATGCTAGCGACATGATTCTATAGTCAAATCTGAATTTCCCATGTCAAATCTGTTTCCCACATCTGAAGTTTGTTTTGTACCCAAACACTGTTTTCTACAGTCAAATCTGTTTTCCCGCTAGCGATACCGACCCCGAAGCCAAATCTGTTTCATGCTAGCACTACTATTTTCAATAGCCAAATCTGCTTCGATGCTAGCGACATCATAGTCGAGTCTACTTCATGCTAACGATGCTGTTACTTGACCACATCTGTTTTAGCGTTAGCGATACCATCCCAGTAGTCAAATTTATTTCCATTACTAAGATCTGATTTGTACCCAAGTACTGTTTCTGTTAGCCAAATCTGTTTTCACCCCAGTAATAAGTTCCTAAAGTCAAGTATGTCGCTCAGTGAAGGTTTAAAGAGAAATGAGATTTTAAAGAAGTGAATCCCGATAAATGTTGATCTGATTTCGATCAAATGTTTGTTTAAAGGAAGAAATGTTTAGTTTTGAAGGATTTATGTCATAGATAACAGACGGTCAACACGGAAGGGTGAGCAGCTGTCGAGAGTGTCAGTTGCCCCTTCATATTGGGCTTCATGCCATATAGAAACTGAATTCAGAAGTAGCTTGATCAAGCGCCTACGGACCTAAGGAGAGCTTCTAAGCCATAAGTGAACGAAAAATATGGATGAGATCTGGGTCTTTTTCACAAATCTGATTTTACGAAAGAAGTTTATGTTAAAATGCCTTCCTTTAAACCATGTTATTTTATGATACGATGTGTCTGCCTGCATTAAGTGATTTTGTTACTCCCAGATTTTACTTGCTGAGCCCCTAGGCTCACTAGCTTTTATGGTGCAGGTGAGACAGATCTAGGGCAGACGGGCGGCGGGAGCTGATCCAGCTGTGGTGTTGTGTTTATCGAAGGCCGGCGTTTCCGTGTCCATAGTTACTAGAATTGTTGTTTTTATCTTTTGTCAAATCTGTATTAAGATCCATTAAAACAATAGAGAGTTCATATAGAATTCTAGTAGTTGTAATATCGCACTTTGCACTTTATATCAAATCTGCCAGATCTGTTTCCGCTATTTATTACTTGGCGCCAATTGTGATGAATCAGATTTTTAGATTAGTGATTTATCGAAATTTATTTGGGATTAGTCGCGTGGATTTTGAGGGTTTTACGAGAGAAATCTGATTCCAATGGAATTCAGGCGTTAGTGTTCAGCTGTAGCGATAGCTGATGTGTGAGACCTGAATTTGTATAAGAGATTAATTGTTGGAATGTATTGGTTTTTAGAGATTTCTGGTGATTTAGATCTCTGTTTGTAAGTTTGGTTGGCATTTTCGGGTCTGAAATAGCAATTGGAGCAATTCTGGGAGTTTTCGTATTTTTGAGGTTTTTATGTGAAAGCTGGTTTTTGGGTGAAAGCTGGTTGATTTGTAAAAACCAGTCGTAGCGTTTATTTTGGCAACGTGAGATTCCAAAACGCCGTCGTTTGGAGAGATCTGGTAGCGCTTGATATACCAGTCGCTGGTTTAGTGTATTTGTATCGAGTTGGATACGGTGTCGTTTGAATAAGTTGGGGCGACGTCGTTTTGGTGTAGCGCTAGTGTGAGATCTGATCGCGTGTGTGAGTACCTGCTGGTTGTTCAGTCGAATCAGATGTCAACGCGGGTCAACATCACTGTAGCGCGAGAAGGAAACGTCGTCGTTTGGATGTTGCGGCTGGTTGTCCAGCTGCGAGAGATTTGTTCTCTACTGTAGCTTGCAGCTGGTGGTGGTTACTATAGCTTGCAGCTGGTATTGCGCGAGAGCTAGCGACTGGATGACGTCAGTTGTGCGACGCCGTTTTGATTAGTTGCAACGCTGCGTTTTATATGTTGCGGCTGGTACCAGCTTTTGGAGAATTCCCATGATGTTTAAACCAGTCGTTTGGTTGTCCAGATTTTGGTTGAGAACCAGTCGTAGGTAGTGTTCTACGACGTCATTTTGTTTAGCGTGGGTTGAGAATTCAGCAGTTGGTTCTTTGCATCTGCTGGTTTGTTGGTGCCTGCTGGTTATGTCGGTGGATAATTTAACCAGCTTTTGCGAGATGTATTTAAGGAAGACGTGGTCTTCGATTTCGAGCACCAGATTCCATACTTAGAATATTTTCCCCGATTGTGTTCTTCGCTTCGAACCCTAGGTTACTGTTCACAGTAGCTTTTCTCCGGAAATTCCCATCGTTTTCGGCCGTTGTTTGATACGTTCGAGGTAGCGTTGGCCTCCTCTTGCGAAGCTCTATCATTCCATACCACTTTTGGAGGTTGTGGTTGGCTAGTTGAGGAACGCGAAGTTGCTGCCCGATTGTGCGTTTTGTAGTGCAGATAGAACTGTTCCTTTGTGATGAGATCTTGTTCCTAGCCTTGGTTTAAGCTTTCCAGTAAGTTGTTTTGGTAGTAATTGCGTTGGTTGAGCGTGGCTCCCAGCCGTGAGCTTCTGTAATTGGCCGTGAGTTTCTGTGCAGCTTTTTGAGATCTGTGTGTTGTGTATTAGCAGGTTGCTATCCAGATCTCTTGGGCCTGTTTTGTGGTAATTGTTGCACAAAAGTATAAGATACGGATCTGAGCTTGAAGTAGCTGGGAATTGGCGTGAGATTGAATGCTAGATGGCTGCTTGTGCATTGACATGGATGTTGCTGTGTGTATATGTGATTGCTGTGTTGTTTAGCTGTTATGTTTATGCATACACGCATTTCCCATATTGGATTCATATTCTGTGTATCTTGTATTGTTGTTGTTGATTCTTACCAGGATGCGAGGGCGAGCGGCAATACCGCACTCTCATCTCCCTGCTGGGATCGTTAGCCACCATGCGCCGAGTGGTTAACTACCACAGTTCATGGGCGAGGCAACGACAGGTTGAGTTGTTTGATGCATCTGGTATTCGGGTGTAGTATCACGGCGAGTGGCTCATTACCACACTGTGAACACACCCCGTGGCCACCGTTGTTGCAGATTCTTGGAGTTGTGCTTGAGTTCCTTAGCTCCCTTGTTGGTTGAGCCTTCCGTTGTTATCCGGTGTCTCATGCATAGCATCTGTATTTTATCCTATGCATTCTTTTAGCTATTTCTGTTGCTCTCCGTACTGGGGTTTGACCCCATGTCCCTCTGGGGCTTGGTTTGTTTCCTTGTTTGTGTTGTTTTCAGGAAACACAGGTTTTACAGCTGGTCGTGGTTATAACCCAGCTGGTGGTTCCCCAGGAGGTGGTTAGCGTGTCCCAGTTGCGTATAGCATATATATATATATGTATCAGTTAGCCAGGGGGATGCCCTGTGCTTCGTTATTGTATCCAGTAGTTGGAGTCTGATACATGTTATGGTTGTTGTATGCTATACTGTTGATTGTTTTACGTACTGGGATATATTTTGAGTATCGCTCTATTTTCAAGTATATTGTTTTAAACTGTCAGGCAAAAGCAAAAATTTTACCCGCTTTTTGATAGCTTCCGCATGTGTTTGCATGATTTTACTCTGTTTAGAGCACGAGGCCTGACATTTTTGGTATCAGAGCTTAAGCTGGGATAAGCTCAATTTCTTTGATCACACTCGAGTCTAGGCACAATGTTGTGTGTTACGTGTGCTTGACTATGTGACTACGTGCTGCATATTTCTGTGCTATATGCTATCTATGCCGTATCTGTTCTGTTTTGCTTGATCTTGTTGAGTGTTTTCGTAGATGCCGCCTAGACATCGTGGTAGAGGTAGGGCAGTTTGAGGAATCAGCAGGACAGAACGAGGATAGGCGTAGTGCTCACAGTCATACTCGTGTTAGTGATGAGGAGGAGGAAGTTGGTGACTTGCCTCCCCCGGTGGAGAGGATGGATGTGGTGATAGCTCGGTTTCAGAGGATGAACCCTCCAGTCTTCAATGGTGATGAGTCCAGTGAGGATGCGGACTCGTGGCTTCGGAACGTCATCTTTCTTTTCGATCGATGTCAGTATGATGATGAGCTCCGTTTGAGTTTAGTGATTCTACTGCTTAGGAAGGCCGCAGAGAGCTGGTGGCGAGGCGCTTCTAGTACTTTGGAGGAGACCGGCGTTGGGATCTCTTGGAGCAGTTTTTGCGAGACCTTCCGGTAGGAGTATGTACCCGAGTCTTATGTGAACGCCCGGGAGCGGGAGTTCGACCATCTAGAGCAGGGTTCCATGACTGTTAGGGAGTATGCTAGGAAGTTCTCTTCTTTGTTAGCGTACGTTCCCCATGTTTCTGGCCGGGAGAGGGCCAAGCGGACTCGATTTCTTGAGGGCTTGAATGAAGAGTTGTATCAGATGGTTTTGACTAGTAAGCCCAAGACTTACGCTGAGGCTGTGGACAGTGCCATTCACATTGAGGAAGGTTTGCGTAGCCGTCATGCTCGTCGGCAGCAGGCACCGCAGGGTGGTCGTCCTGCTATTCAGGGAGCGCAGTCTTCTCAGTCCTCCCAGTCAGCCTATCAGCCCCAGCAGCAGCAGCAGCCACAGGTGGCGCAGCAGTCTGGCCGTCAGAGGTTTCGACCCCGAGGTCAGCAATTCAAGAAGAATTCGGGTTCTGGCTCTTCTAGTTCAAGCAGTTCGAGTAGCAGTGGATCTCGGACTGAGTTTTGTGGTGGAAAGCATCCGTCCATACAGTGTGTTGGTGTGCAGGGTTCCTGCAACCTTTGTGATCAGTACGGGCATTTTGCGCAGTGGATCTCGGACTGAGTTTTGTGGTGGAAAGCATCCGTCCATACAGTGTGTTGGTGTGCAGGGTTCCTGCAACCTTTGTGATCAGTACGGGCATTTTGCGAGAGTGTGTCCGTCAGCTGGATCACAGCAGACCGCGGCCCAGCCTCAGGGTCGTGGAGGTCAGTCTAGGGGCCGTTCTCAGCAGTTTCAGCAGCCCCGATTTGGTGAGACTCAGTTTAGGCCGTTTCAGCAGCCTGGTCCGTCGCGGTTCGGACAATCGTCTCAGCCTTTCTTCTCAGGACCCCAGCATGCTCAGGTTAACGCTATTACGAGGGAGCAGGCCGAGGAGACACCGAGCCGGGTGATTGGAGGTACATGTCTTGTCTTTGACTTTCCTGCTCGTGTGTTGTTTGACACCGGTGCATCGCATTCGTTTATTTCTGATTCGTTTTTTGTTGAGCATGGTCTGTGTACCATTCCTTTGCGCGATGCCGTTTCTGTTTCTACCCCTGGTGGTGTGAGCCTGTTCTCCCAGGAGGTTTTATTGGATGGCGTGTTGCGGTTTGGTGAGCATGTCCTGTTAGCGAACTTGATCCGTTTGATGCTTTGGGATTTCAATTGCATAGTTGGGATGGATGCGCTGTCCAACTATAGGGCCTCCATGGACTGCTTCCATGGGATTGTGCGTTTTAGGCCTATGTCTGGCGAGAAGTGGGACTTCTACGGCCAGGATTCTAGATCGAAGATCCCGTTGGTCTCAGTGATGGAGATGTTTAGCTTGTTGTCTTTGGGGAATGCTGGCTTTATGATTTACGCTTTGGATGCGTCTTCTTCTTCCCGCGTTCAGCTTAGTGACGTTCCCGTGGTGCGACATTTCCCGGATGTGTTCCCGAAGGAGATTCCTGGTTTTCCTTCGAGGCGGGAGATCGACTTCAGCATAGAGCTGGTGCCTGACACAGCTCCGATTTCGTGTGCTCCTTATCATCTGGCGCCTGCGGAGTTGAGAGAACTCAAGGTGCAGTTAGATGATTTGATGGAGAAAGGTTTTATTCGTCCTAGTATGTCATGTGGGGAGCGCCCATACTGTTTGTGAAGAAGAAGGATGGCTCAATGCGGATGTGCATTGATTTTCGCCAGTTGAATAAAGCCACTGTGAAGAACAAGTACCCGTTTCCAAGAATCGATGATCTGTTTGATCAGTTGCAAGGTTCTGCGGTGTATTCAAAGATTGATCTTTGTTCCGGGTACCATCAGCTGAGAGTGAGAGATCAGGATGTCGCAAAGACTGCGTTTCGTACGAGGTACGAACACTTTGAGTTTTTGGTGATGCCGTTTGGTTTGACCAACGTGCCCGCAGTCTTTATGGATTTGATGAACCGAGTTTTTCGCGAGTTTATCGATCAGTTTGTGATCGTGTTCATCGACGACATCTTAGTCTATTCGAAGACTCCTTTGGAGCACAATGAGCATTTGCGGATTGTCCTTCAGACGCTGAGAGACCAGCAGTTGTATGCAAAGTTCTCCAAGTGTGAGTTCTGGTTGGATCGCATCGTATTCTTGGGACATGTGATTTCAGCCGAGGGGATTTCGGTGGATCCTAGCAAGGTTGATGCCGTTCTGAACTGGGAGCGTCCCAGGAATGTTTCCGAGATTCGCAGTTTCTTGGGTCTGGCTGGCTATTATCGCCGCTTTATTGAGGGATTCTCAAGTATAGCAAAGCCGATGACTCAATTAACTCAGAAGGACAAGAGGTTTGTTTTGACTGAGCAGTGCGAGAATGCTTTTCAACTGCTCAAGGAAAAGTTGACTACTGCGCCTGTGTTGGCTCTGCCGTCCGGTTCAGGTGGTTTTGTTGTTTGTTCTGACGCCTCGCTCAATGGATTGGGTTGTGTGTTGATGCAAAATGGTCGACATTGCGTATGCCTCACGGCAGTTGAAACCGCATGAGACTCGTTACCCCGCCCATGATTTGGAGTTAGCAGTGGTGGTCTTTGCGTTGAAGATCTGGCGTCACTACCTGTACGGCGAGCAGTTTGTGGTGTACTCCGACCACAAAAGTTTACAGTATCTGTTTTTGCAGCTTGACGTGAACATGAGACATCGTCGCTGGATGGAGCTGCTAAAGGATTTCGATTGTGAGATTAAGTACCAGCCTGGAAAGTCGAACGTGGTGGCCGATGCTTTGAGCAGGAAGGCTAGTGAGATGCTTGCATCGTTGTACATCTCTAAGGATCAGGAGCATCTTAACACTACGAGTTGGAGATTTTACCCGGCTGAGGATTGTGTGGTGGTTTCTTCTTTCCAAGTGGAGCCACAGATTGTTTCTACCATTCGAGCAGCTCAAAGGACTGATCCGTCTATCCACGAGTTGAAGTTGAAGGTCAGGGCTGGCGAACTTGAGGATTATTCTGTCTCTTCCGATGGTTGTTTGTGTTTTCAGGGCAGGTTGGTTGTGCCCAATTTGATTGATTTGAAGGAGGAGATCCTTCGGGAAGCGCACTGTAGCAGACATAGTGTTCATCCTGGTGCACGGAAGATGTACCATGCTTTGAAGCCGCACTTTTGGTGGGCTGGCCTAAAGAGCGACGTTGCTGGTTTTGTTGCTCGTTGCTTGAATTGTCAGATGGTTAAGGTCGAAAGGATGAGAACTGGTGGTCTGTTGCAGAGTTTGGAAGTGCCCCAATGGAATTGGGAGCACATTGCTATGGATTTCGTGACGCATCTGCCTCGTTCCAGCAGAGGATGCGATGCTATCTGGGTGGTTATAGATCTTCTGTCGAAGTTTGCGCATTTTATTCCCTATGGAATGACCTTCTCGTTGAAGAAGATGGCGAAGCTGTACGTTGATTTTGTTGTTAGACTGCATGGTGTGCCCGTTTCGATCATTTCCGACCAAGATCCGAGGTTTACTTCCAGGTTTTGGAAGAGTTTGCAAACAGATTTGGGTACAAGATTGGCTATGAGCACCGCGTATCACCCCCAGACAGATGGCCAATCTGAGCGAACTATCCAGACGTTGGAGGATATGTTGCGAGCTGTTGTGTTGGATTTCGGAGGTAGCTGGCAAGACGCGTTGTCTTTGGTTGAGTTTTCGTATAATAACAGCTACCATGTGACGATTGTATGGCGCCTTTTGAGGCTTTATATGGCAGAAAGTGCAGATCGCCGGTATGTTGGGAAGAAGTGGGGGAGAAGCAGCTATCTGCCCCTGACTTTGTGCAACAAATGAAAGATCATGTGGATCTTATTAGACAGCGGATGAAGGCTGCCCAGGATCGCCAAGCCAGTTATGCGAATAAGAGGCGTCGACCTCTTGAGTTTCAGGTTGGTGATCGTGTATTTCTCAAAGTTTCTCCGTTTCGCAGTGTTATGCGCTTTGGACACAAGGGAAAGTTAGCCCCTCGTTACATTGGTCCGTATGAGATTGTTGAGAGGATTGGCCCTTTAGCGTATCGGCTGTTGTTGCCGTCAGAGTTGTCTTCTCTTCATGACGTCTTCCATGTTTCCATGTTGAGGAAGTATGAGCCAGATCCGTCTCATGTGCTTAGAACTGACGAGGTTGAGCTAGATCAGTCGTTGAGTTATCAAGAATATCCCTTGCAGATCCTTGGCAGAAAAGAGAAACAGCTGAGAAATAAAACCATTCCGTTGGTAATGGTGCAGTGGAGCAAACATGGAAGGGAAGAAGCTACTTGGGAGCTGGAAGAAAAGATGCAGCGCGAGTGGCCGCATCTGTTTGAGTAGTTGTTGAGCTAAATTTCCAGTAGTTTGTAGCTTTTGGTTGTATTTCTTCCCTAGTTGTTATATGTTTACTCAGTTATCTTGAACTCTTGGCCTTGTGTTGGGCGAGTTCTGTTTGTATCTTGCTGTTGCTGTGTTGTTGTGCCAGAATTGTTGTTTGATTTCGGGGACGAAATCCTTTTTAGTGGGGGAGAAATGTGAGACCTGAATTTGTATAAGAGATTAATTGTTGGAATGTATTGGTTTTTAGAGATTTCTGGTGATTTAGATCTCTGTTTGTAAGTTTGGTTGGCATTTTCGGGTCTGAAATAGCAATTGGTGCAATTCTGGGAGTTTTCGTATTTTTGAGGTTTTTATGTGAAAGCTGGTTTTTGGGTGAAAGCTGGTTGATTTGTAAAAACCAGTCATAGCGTTTATTTTGGCAACGTGAGATTCCAAAACGCCGTCGTTTGGAGAGATCTGGTAGCGCTTGATATACCAGTCGCTGGTTTAGTGTATTTGTATCGAGTTGGATACGGTATCGTTTGAATAAGTTGGGGCGACGTCGTTTTGGTGTAGCGCTAGTGTGAGATCTGATCGCGTGTGTGAGTACCTGCTGGTTGTTCAGTCGAAGCAGATGTCAACAGGGGTCAACATCACTGTAGCACGAGAAGGAAACGTCGTCGTTTGGATGTTGCGGCTGGTTGTCCAGCTGTGAGAGATTTGTTCGCTATGTAGCTTGCAGCTGGTGGTGGTTACTGTAGCTTGCAGCTGGTATTGCGCGAGAGCTAGCGACTGGATGACGTCAGTTGTGCGACACCGTTTTGATTAGTTGTAACGCTGCGTTTTATATGTTGCAGCTGGTACCAGCTTTTGGAGAATTCCCGTGATGTTTAAACCAGTCGTCTGGTTGTCCAGATTTTGGTTGAGAACCAGTCGTAGGTAGTGTTCTACGACGTCGTTTTGTTTAACGTGGGTTGAGAATTCAGCAGTTGGTTCTTTGCATCTGCTGGTTTGTTGGTGCCTGCTGGTTATGTCGGTGGATAATTTAACCAGATTTTTCGAGATGTATTTAAGGAAGACTTGGTCTTCGATTTCGAGCACCAGATTCCATACTTAGAATATTTTCCCCGATTGTGTTCTTCGCTTCGAACCCTAGGTTTCACAGTAGCTTTTCTCCGGAAATTCCCATCGTTTTCGGCCGTTGTTTGATACGTTCGAGGTAGCGTTGGACTCCTCTTGCGAAGCTCTATCATTCCATACCACTTTTGGAGGCTGTGGTTGGCTAGTTGAGGAACGCGAAGTTGCTGCCCGATTGTGCGTTTTGTAGTGCAGATAGAACTTCGTTCCTTTGTGATGAGATCTTGTTCCTAGCCTTGGTTTAAGCTTCCAGTAAGTTGTTTTGGTAGTAATTGCGTTGGTTGAGCGTGGCTCCCAGCCGTGAGCTTCTGTAATTGGCCGTGAGTTTCTGTGCAGCTTTTGAGATCTGTGTGTTGTGTATTTAGCAGGTTGCTATCCAGATCTCTCGGGCCTGTTTTGTAGTAATTGTTGCACAAAAGTATAAGGTACGGATCTGAGCTTGATGTAGCTTGGAATTGGCGTGAGATATTATGCGTGGCTATTGGGATGTTTCGGTGAACCTATCTGTGTATTGCTTGCTGAGCATTGGTGTTTATGCTAGCTGTTTCATGTGAATTGCATACACGCATTTGTTCACGCATATTTCAGATCCCTTGTGTATCGTATTTTGCAGCCTTGTATCTTGTATTGCTGTTGTTTATTCTTACCAGGATGCGAGGGC
>KV001320.1:175054-188459 GCA_001598015.1 Dorcoceras hygrometricum | reverse complement strand
CGGTTTTCTGCTCTTTTGATCTATGTGCCACACGTAGCCAACCAGGAGAGGACGAAGAGGAACAAATTTCTGAAAGGCTTGAGGCCTGATCTGTACCGGATGGTTTTGTCTGGTTCACCTGCGACCTATATCGATGCAGTGAACCCGGTTTTCTGCTCTTTTGATCTATGTGCCACACGTAGCCAACCAGGAGAGGACGAAGAGGAACAAATTTCTGAAAGGCTTGAGGCCTGATCTGTACCGGATGGTTTTGTCTGGTTCACCTGTGACCTTTATCGATGCAGTGAACCGAGCGGTGGATATTGAGGAGAGTTTGCTGGAGGAGGATGCTCCGACTCGGCTGACTACTGGACGCACCTATCAGCCTGTTCAGGATGCGTCGCTATCTTTTTATTCTCCGTCAGGGGTCGCAGCAGCAGACGAATCGCCAAAGGTTTCGACCTCGAGGGAACAGTTCAAGAGAAGGCGAATTTTGAGTTCCTCTGGTTCTGTGAGTTCTGGTTCAGGCAGTGGTTCAGGCAGCATGTCTTGTGGACAGTGCGGAGGAAGGAATCTGACGTCGCAGTGTCGTGGAGTTCAAGGGTTTTGCCATAACTGTGGACAGCCCGGATATTTCCAGAGAGTATGTCCTTTGTTGAGGGGTCATTCTTCAGTTCCTTCGCAGCAGGGATCAGCTGGTGGTTCTTCTCAGAGACCGCAGTTTCCTGCCCCTACCTAGCGATCTGGATTCCAATCCCGTGAGCCTTCTAGGTTTGGAGCACCTTCGAGACCTCAGTTTCAGATTCCACAGCAGGCCCAGGCGAACGCTTTGACGAGAGAGCAGGCTGAGGAGACACCTGCCATAGTGATCGCAGGTACATGCTCTATTTTTTATTATCCTGCGAGAGTTCTATTTGACACTGGTGCATCACACTCTTTTATTTCTGAGTTGTTTGTTTGTGAGCATGGGTTGAGTTCTTCCCCATTGTGTGATGTTGTTTCCATGTCTACCCCTGCTGGTGTGAGTCTGTGGTCCCGTGAATTGGTGTTGGATTGTGTGCTTCGATTTGATGAGCATGTTTTGGTGTCCAATCTGATTGTTTTGAATTAGAGATTTTGACTGCATCTTGGGAATGGATGTATTGTCTAGCTATAAGGCTACTGTTGACTTATTTCACGGTGTGGTGAGATTTCGCCCTGTCTCTGGTGAGAAGTGGGAGTTCTACGGTGCTGATTCGCGCTCAAAGATTCCACTGGTGTCCGCCATGGAGATGTTTAGCCTGCTATCGCTGGATAATGCTGGATTCATGATTTATAAGCAGTTCTTAACTGGGAGAGACCTAGGAACGTTTCCGAGATCCGTAGCTTTTTGGGATTGGCTGGCTATTACAGGCGTTTTATCGAGAAGTTCTCTTCGATAGCCAGGACGATGACTCAATTGACTTAGAAGGATCGGAAGTTCGTTTGGACTGACGAATGCGAGTACAGTTTTCAGAAGTTGAAGGAGAAGTTGACTACTGCTCCTGTTTTGGCTCTACCGTCTGGATCCGGAGGATTTGTTGTGTGCTCCGATGCTTCTCTCAATGGTTTGGGATGTGTTCTGACGCAGAACGGGTACGTGATTCCCTATGCGTCTCGACAGTTGAAGCATCACGAGACGAGGTACCCTGTTCATGATTTGGAGTTGGCTGCGATAGTGTTTGCCTTGAAGATTTGGCGACATTATCTGTATGGTGAAGAATTTGTGGTGTACACCGACCACAAGAGCCTGAAATATATTTTCACGCATTCAGACTTGAATATGAGGCAACGACGATGGATGGAATTGCTCAAGGACTTTAACTGTGAGATTCAGTATCAGCCTGGGCGGATGAACTCAGTAGCAGATGCTTTGAGTAGGAAGACCCAGTATGCGATGCTTTCGTCTTTGAGTGTCGTGAGAGTCTATGAGCAATTGAGTACTTCTGGTTGGAGATTCCAGCCGGGTGATCAGTACTTTATGGTTTCTTCGATCCAAGTAGAACCGCAGATTGTGGGTGACATCAGGAAGGCGCAGAGGACTGATCCATATGTTCATGAGTTGAAGATTAAAGCCCGAAGCGGTCAGTCTGATGATTTCTCTGTTACTTTTGATGGGTGTCTGAGATTTCGAGGAAGGTTTGTGGTTCCGAACTTGATCGATTTGAAAGAGACCATCCTGAACGATGCGCATTGTAGCCGGTATAGTGTGCATCCGGGCGAGAGGAAGATGTATCATGCCTTGAAGTCTCACTACTAGTGGGATTACATGAAGAGCGACATATCTGGTTTTGTGGCTAGGTGTCTGAATTGCCAACAGGTCAAGGCTGAGAGAATGAGACCTGGTGGATTGCTACAGAGTTTAGAGGTGCCCCAATGGAATTGGGAGCACATCGCCATGGATTTTGTGACTCATATACCTCGATCGAGTAGGGGATGTGATGCGATTTGGGTGGTGATTGATAGACTTTCGAAGTCAGCCCATTTCATTCCCTATGATGTGAGGTGTTCCATGAAGAAAATGGCGAAACTGTACATCGACCATGTGGTTAGATTGCATGGAGTTCCTGTTTTGATAGTGTCTGACAGAGATCCAAGGTTCTGTTAGGACCGAAAATAGGAAATTAATGCAAAGCGAGCGCTGCTACTGATAAATAAAAAATATTGCACTGCTATAAAGGAGCTACAATAGCTCATGGTTCTTGAACATAAAATAGAGCACCGGAGACAGATCTAGTATGTACTAAAAACATGCGGAAAACACCAGAACTGAATCCTGATTTTTAAAACTCGATGCAAACAGATTTCTGTTAAACATAAATCTGTTCGACTGATGGTGTGTGCAATGATGTATGCGTGCGTGCTAAATAAATGCAAGTGCGGAATAAGTAACAGAATACAATACACAGCTATTTGTTTATGGAAGTTCGGACATCAATGTCCTACGTCTCCCCTTCTTCCTTCTTCAGGAAGGTTCCACTAGAAGATTTGATCTGCACATCGTGTACAGACCCGATCCCGCAACCAGCAGCTGCGAGAACTCCTAGACTCCACCAGCCCTCGGCTGTCACTCACTTGTTTTACGCCTATGTGAGAAAGGCTACAAACACAGAGTTTAACGTCGTCGTGCTTGGACGGGATCTGATTTTGATATGTGATTCACTCGCTAAGCAATTTCGCACATCTCTCAAAATATGCGAGTGAATCTATGTGTGTGAGATTTTATAGTGTATCGCTCAACTCTCAAATGAATAAATCTCACACACTTGGAAAATACTTCTACAAAAGCTGATTGAGACTCAGCAGTCGACACTCTGCGCTCCTCTCTAATGGTGGTCGACTACTTCATCTCCAATTTTTTTTCCCTCTGTATTTTGCACTGTGTTAATTATTCTGTAAAAATCCCTTTCTTCAACAGAGCTTCTTGTATATATATTGCTGTGCAAATTTCTTCTCGTTTGACACACTTTTCTTCCCGTTCAAAATATGTTCTGTAAAGTACCGACAGGGAGTTGTCCTTGTGTCCTTTTCTTTTGCAGGCTTGTTGTCATCTTGTGATTTTTCCCTTTTACGTTCCAGCCTTCACTTTGCCTCTGATCTTCTCGACTGATATCAGCTTTTGCATCTTTTGAACTACTGATTTGTTTCGCTTCTCCTTTGTTTTAATTATTGAAATATTCTGTTCACTTCGTTCAATTACTGGTTGGTGCAACGTCTGGTTTTTCTTCTGTTTCTTTATTTTCTTAACTGCTGTCAACTTCTTGTTCCAACATCTGGTTTTAACTTTGTAGCACAACATCTGGTTTTCTTCACTGTCTGCTACGTCTGGATTTAACTTGTATTATTTTGTTATCACCAAAACTATAAATTTTATCCTAACAATTTCCCCCTTTTTGGTGATGACAAAACTTAGCAGCCGAGATAAATGAATAGGCAAAAATAAATTGCACAACGACTGCTGGAATTCAAATTGCATTATCTGAAGAATTGTACATAGGATTTGTACAAAAGATCAATAAAGATTCTATCCTAACACATCATCTTCTCCTCTTATAAGATCCACTTCCGCTCTTACTTCTCCTTTCTCTTTCTCTGGCTCTATCAGCACTCATAAACCTCTCCAGAATGTTTCTCTGCACAGTGTCAATATCTCTCTGCGGAATGTCTGTTGTTCTAATAGTATCACCACCACCACCTGTATTCCCACTTCCTCTGTTTTGATCCTCAGGTGGTGGTTGAGGACCTCGGCTGATACCCACTTCCCCCTTTTTGTCATTACCACCACGGTTGATATAAGCAACGAGTTCGCTCAGTTGGTCGATAATGATATTGAGGGTCTGCTGTGCTTGAGCACTAAATTCTAATAAATCATTGCGGGTAGCGGCCACTTGCTCATCCAAAGAATTGATTTTAGCATTAAGCTCCAGGTAGTGCTCCCTGACCACCCTCCGGACATCAACTACATCAAAATCAGTATTGGCAATCTGAGTGCTCAACTGCTTGTGAGATGACTTAATATCCAACGACATGAGATTTCTTTGATAATTTGAATCTTTGCGCAACGCCCCAAGTACTCTGTCCTGTGCATCGAAGAGTGCGGTAACTTGCCTCTCAAAGTCGTGGAGGTGCAATAACAGTGTGTCTTTGTGCTTGGCACCATCATCTCTTTCACTGATTTGTTCAATGGAAGCTTGCAACTGGTTTAAAGCCTCTGTAACGTCTGGAATAGGAGCAGCTGGTAGAGAAATTGAAGCAGCAGCAACATCATTGTCATCAAAATGCAGATAAGAATCATCGAAAAGATCAATGTTCATCTGTATCCGCAAAAGCTGCACTTTGCTCTATTTGTACAATCGGAGATTCAAAAACTAAACTCGAAGGCAACTGTACATGCTGACTATCTACAGAAAGAGTAGGAATCTGTACACTTCTCAAAATGGTTCCTCTAAAGCAATAGAGCCAACAAAACTGCGAATATCCTCTGTAGGCAACCTACTGAATAAACTGTAATCAATAAAAATTGTACAGAACTGAGATACCCGCAAAGCAAACACAGTAGACTGGCGAGGAGCAACCCTATAAACTGGTCCATCCACTGAAAGAGATCTGCAAAAATTAATAGAACCAACTGGAAGAAGTCTGCCTGAAACAAAGAATGCTACGACCTCTATACAAATATCTGCCCATCTCTTCCTCAAAATCTTGAAAAACTCACTAACAGTGGGTAGAGTGTCTACATACGAGCACTGGCGAGGAACTTCATTTAGCACAACTGGCCGTGGAATCTTCACCCAGTGATCGGCACATGGTTCAACAGCCCACACTCCATCAACACAAATCATCGTTCGAATCCAGCATTTTGATGGAGTGCTGGTGTTGTTTCTTGCAATGATTGCTCCGCGATCACGAGTGTGCCCTTCAAAAATTTTTGAGCAGCATGTCTTTGTCCATGTAAGATCGTGTGCTAAAGCCTGCTCCTTCAACTCTTCCAAAACAAACAAATGAAGATCGGAAAGCATGTTTATGACCTTAAGATCAGTAGCAGAAGATCCTTCACCAGGCACAAAATTCTGCTTCCATGATTCTAAAAACTTTCTCACCAAAACTTCTCTATACTTTAGCAATATGTACATCTTCCTGTTGAGAGCTACGCGGATGGTCTCCGTCTCTCCCCAATACAGAACTTGTTCCTCTTTCTTGGCCATCTCTTCTACATTTATGGTCGCAAGTTTCTTAAAACTGAAAGAATGAAAGAATTGGTCAACGTCTCCTATAACCTGTGCTCTCAAATGTACAAGCAGATCAATGTCTGCACAGATCAAAGAATAGTGTTCCTTGGCTGGGTTACCCTTCACGGGGTCTTTCTCCACAAGAATTTCCTTCCCTTTATCGTCAACAGGGATTTGAGGAAGACTGGTTAGATACCAAGTCCTCTCATCAACACCAGGGATTTTTATCTCCTTCCCCATTGTAATCTTTGTAATTTCCATGCTGGCAGACGGCAATGGAACGTCGACTGGAATTGTCATGAGAATATATTCCAGCGACATAGCTTCGTCTGTATCAATACGCTCATCCACCGCCTGCTCACTATCACGGCTGGGTTACCCTTCACGGGGTCTTTCTCCACAAGAATTTCCTTCCCTTTATCGTCAACAGGGATTTGAGGAAGACTGGTTAGATACCAAGTCCTCTCATCAACACCAGGGATTTTTATCTCCTTCCCCATTGTAATCTTTGTAATTTCCATGCTGGCAGACGGCAATGGAACGTCGACTGGAATTGTCATGAGAATATATTCCAGCGACATAGCTTCGTCTGTATCAATACGCTCATCCACCGCCTGCTCACTATCACCACTCATCTCCTCATCTGCCTCCTCAACTAACTGTAACTGTTCATTTCCGACGACTGCTCCAGAACTCACTGTGCCAATCTCAGCGTCTGTTCCAACTGTTCTCTCAACTGTATCAATCTCTGTGAAAAATTGTTCCATATCCTCATCTGTGTCACATGCAGTGACAACTGGCCTCTCAGCATCAAGTCGAGCCATTAGATCCTCATAAGGGAGATCAAACCAGTGTCTCTCTTCAGCACCTGTTACAGCTGGTTGATCTTCACCATCAGTTGTAGCAACTGAATCCAGTTGATTCAGTACTTGTTCAATGATTGCGTCCGGATCATCAGTTGTAGCCTCAATGACTGGTACAACTTCTTGTTGTCCTGCGACTGGTTCATCGACTGGTTCTTGCACACCAGTCGCAGCCTCAGGGTGTTCAGCAGTAAATCCACCAACCACTGGATCATCAACTACAAGATCATCCTCAGCCTCCAAAACCAACCTCCTCTTTCTCTTCTGAATTCTTCTTTTGGGCACTAGAAGAAGTTCAACTGGTGCAACTGCAATCCCTTCAACAATTTGGAGAGGCACAGCCTTTTGTGCAATTACCACTGGTTTACCCTTTGTGGTTCTTTTCTTCTTCACCACTGGGGCTACCTCAACATCAACAGCTGGCCTTTTCTTTGACAAAGCCTTTTTAGCAGGGGTTTTCTTCAACCTTGGAGAATCTGTGATCTCCTCTCCACCAACCTTTTCATTTATAACCACATACCTGTGCACTGTTTTCTCATTCAAAACTCTGGGACCGGGGAAAGCTCTTGATTCACCCAACTCCAAACCAGGTATATTCTTCAAAAAAAAACAAATCTGAATAGCGTCACCCTTCGCCTGCCGGGAACCGGGTGTTACCATTTCCTTAATAATACCAAACCGTAAACTATTCCAGTTCACTTTCACGTCAAACGTGATAGCAGGCATCAACATAAATCTTTCACGGGTCACCGCGTCAAATGACCCTGCTTTGACAAAAATTGTCTTCGCAAGAATGTCATGCAGAAGGCGATATTCTATTTTCAGTTCCTTCTTAAAAACAGAGCAGAAGCTGGTCCATCTACCTCTCAGCCAACAAAAGCATTGGCAGCGACTACTACTGAACAGTGCCCTCCAAGCACAAGCAAGACAGCTGATCAACTCAGCGATGACGTCATGTCCCTCTTCGTTAAGAAGTTTGGGAAATACTTGAGAAGATCTTTTAACCCTTCCTCTCCTTACAATAATTTTCATAAATCTGATAAAGCTGCTTCTGATATGAAGTGTTATAACTGTGATCGTCCAGGGCACTTTGCAGCTGATTGCAACAGGCCCAAGAAGGAAGAAAGATATAGAAGAGATGAAAAGGAGGATCGAATCAGAAGGGATGAGAAGAGTGACGACAGATCCAAGGATGATAAGAAGACAGCTGAAAGATACAAAGAAAGATCTAAGGATAGGCGGATGAGAGCAAGAAATGATAAGAAGCCTAGCAGAAAGTATGATCGAAAGGTGCTGGTTGCTGAAGAAAGCACCAAAAGCTGGGCAGATACTGACTTAGACTCAACATCCAGCAGTTCTTCATCAAGTGACAGTGAACAAGAGGGGGTTCACTGCCTAATGGCTGACCAAACATCTGATGACGAGGTATTTGACTTCTCCAACATTGAATTTACACGAGAAGACCTTGTCAGTGCACTAAATGACATGGTCAAAGAGTACAGGAAGCTTTCTCATTCATTTGAGGAAATCAAGGCCGAAAACATAGGTCTAAAAAATAGTTCTATTGAATCAAGTTCTGAGGAGCTTGAGAATATTGACAGTTTGAAGACTGAGATGAGTAAGCTTATGATAGAAAATGATTTTTTGAGAAACTAATCCAGTGAGCTCAAGGCTGAAGTTGAAAAATTAACTAAAGAAATGAGCTCTTGGAACCAATCGGCACGTGCTCTCCACAAGCTGCATGAAATCCAAAAGTCAGTATATGATAAAACTGGTTTGGGTTTTAGTAGTAGTGAAAGCAGCGAAGGGGAGACAAGTACTCAATCACAGCCAGCATATGACAAGTTCAACAAAATGAGCTTTGTCAAAGCCAACGTGATATATGACTGCTATGAGTCGATAATATTTGATGACCAGAACTCTCCAAAGTTGAGCGATAATGGAAAAGCTGGTATCGGTTTTCAAGGACCTGAGAATTCCAAGCCAAGCTGGCTAAAGAACAAGCTGGACAAGGATAAAGCGAAAGCTGGTTCCAAGTCTTTTGTTCCCAACCAGCCGAGGCGTAATTCAAGGAAGGCAAAATCTGGTTGGACAAAGGCTCAGCCGAGGAGAGATCTAAGTGGTGAGAAGATGAAATCAAAACTCAATAGATCTCACAATTATGCACAGACCTTTGTGGACCTGCATACTGGGAAAACTGTTAAGGTAATTCAAGTATGGGTCCGAAAGGGGTAATCCGATCTGGACCCAAGTAAAATTGGGTACCAAAATCTGTTTTTATGATTGCAGGATAACAGGTACGAACCAGCTGATGTATCAAACTTGTGGTACCTGGACAGCGGCTGTGCAAGACATATGATAGGAAATCGAAAGCTGCTATCAGACGTCATTCCACACAAAGGCGCAAAGATAGTCTTTGGTGATAACGCATACGGTAACACTGTGGGTAAGAGTAAGCTTATCCACGGTAACATATCTATTTCTGACGTCCTAGTTGTTGATAACCTTCGATATAACTTGATTAGCATTAGTCAGCTGTGTGACAAAGGTTACATAGAACAGTTTCAACAACACACATGCACGGTTCAGAGTCCATGTGGTCTGACTGTATTGGTAGGAAAACGTTCGGGAAATACCTACATAATCAATTGGTCATATCAGCTGGAATCTAAGCATTTGTGCCTTGCAGCTGGTTCTTCCAAGAGCTGGCTGTGGCATTAAAGAATGAACCATCTAAACTTCAAAACACTTGCCAAGTTGAGTGAACATGATATGGTTTCTGGTCTGCCAAAAATTAGTTTTTCTAAGGATAAGATCTGTGCAGCATGTCAGCTGGTTAAGCAAATTAAATCGACTTTCAAAAATAAAGGCGTAAAACGTTCTACCCGTTACCTTGAGCTCTTGCATATGGATCTTTTTGGTCCTATTTCAGTAACGAGCTTAGGGGGAACGAATTATACCCTTGCAGTTGTTGATGATTTTACTAAATATACTTGGGTGTTGTTTTTAAAAGCAAAATCTGAAATCGCCGACCAGCTGATACGTCTTTTGAAACGTTTACAAAATGACAGATCTTGTTCAGTCAACCGGATAAGAAGTGATCGTGGTACTGAGTTTCTAAATTTCAAATTAAATTCTTATCTGGAAGACTTAGGAATAAAGCATGAGCTTTCAGCAGCTAGAACTCCTCAGCAAAACGGGTTAGCTGAAAGGAGAAACCGCACTTTAAAAGAAGCTGCTAGATCTATGATTGCATATTCCGGGATTTCACAAAAATTTTGGGCAGCAGTTAACACAGCTTGTTACACTCAGAACAGATCAATGATTAATAGAATGCACGATAAAACCCCATATGAGATCTGGCATGGCAAGAAACCTGATATTTCTTATTTCAGGGTGTTTGGGTGTAGATGCTTCATTCATAACAATGGCAAGAAGCATCTAACAGCCTTTGAACCTAAATCTGATGCAGGCATCTTCTTAGGCTATTCAGCTGTGAGCAAAGCGTACAGAGTATTCAACAATCGAAGCTTGACAGTTGAGGAATCAGCACACGTGGTATTTGATGAAACCAGCTTCAAGTCCAATTCAGCTGCAAGCTTACATGATTTGTGTTCACATCTGGAGTCAACAATTCTTGAAGAATCAGACGACGACGTGCCACAAAGATATTCAGCTGAGGAAGAACAACCAGCAGTGGTCACAACGCATAACAATGATCAACAGGATTTGAAAGGTAATCCAGTAGTTATTGATTTAACTAACGTGGATCAGCCGCAGGATCAAATTTCCCCAAGTGCACCAGCTGCTGGGAATGACGCGACAAATGTTCAACCAGACGATAATCAATCAGATGTTGCTCAAACAAACGTTGAGAATCCAGACGTTGCACAAGCAGTCGCAAGCGATTCTCCATTGGTTTCAAGACCAACGCCTGAAGTACCAGTCGCAAGCATATCTTCATCACCAACTGGACAACCAGGCGCGAGCATATCATATCTGTGAGACTCTCTTCTCACAATTACTCTAATTCCATCTCATGGGCGATTAATTTTAAACTAATGTGTTTACGAAGTCAATCTGATGAAATCTAGTAAATTTTTTTTTTAAAGTTTGGTTTGCAAAAACTGGTCAGGTGTAACAGAGCATAACAACGTTGATTTCCCTAGAGCTATTGATTCATAGACAAAACGAATAGTAAAACGGTTATTACCTATTACATTTATCGGTACCAAATCTAACCAATCACTACAACCAGATTTCATCACAACTAACACTAATTATTCAAAGACTATACTAGCAGCAGGTCTCTAGTACTTCTTAGTCGTCGCCCTTCTTCTAGGTAGCCAGCTCTCACTACCCTTGCCCAGTCAATTCCGCTCTATTCTACCTGTTGTCATGCACACATACAAAACAAGACAACAGCCGGATAAATTCCGGTGAGAAACAATCTCAGTATAATCAACAGGTATATGCAATAAAATAAATAAATGCATAGCGAAGCATATTAATTCTAAAATGGAATGAATCTATCTCACTTCTTCGTCTCAGAACTGATTCCATTTCACATCAATGCCATCAAGATTTGTATACGATCTTGACATGGATATCCATCTAACGAAACCAACTCAGGCTTCGAAAATTAGGTCATCTCAGTCCTGGGCATTAGAATCAATTCATATTCTCTTCGTGTTATGCAATGTCATGCAAACATAAAAGATCCACTACCTGTGATGGATCGACACATAAAACTCCAGTTCTAAATCAAGAACAGTAATCATAGAGTATGTGCTTTTGTCGGGATAACTCAAGAAATCTCATTCTCGAGTAATCTAATCCCTGACTCTCAATGTCAAATTATACATTCGTTACTTCTCTGTTCTGAGATACTTCAATTCTCACTTCTAAAGCTTCGTCTCACGAATTCCCAAGAACTTCACAAATTCAAATTCTGGTGTCTCAAATCAAGTTCCAAGGATTTCGAATTCAATCTTATTTATAGGAGAAGGTCTTTGCTTTTCTGCAGCATTTCCAATGTGTTCAATTCGAATTCCACGTGTCATGCTGAGTATTTACCTACCAAAATAGGATATACTCACACCGCTTTGAAAACCAGATTCCTTCATCCATACATATCGATAACCAGATTCCTCTACTATTGGTGAAACTCCATCAGTTGCTGTTCAGAACAAGCAGACGTTGCTACAGTAGATATCTTACGACAGAATCAACGTTTTCTCTCAATAGATATCAGCAGCAATGATCAACATTGTATTCGCAACGTAATATCAAAACGACGCCGCGTCAACTAATCAAAACGACGCCGTTGGGATCCACCAGCTGACAGAAGATATCTCTTGCGAAACTATTCAGATGACGTAAAGAATCGCGTCATCTTTTCTGCCAGCAGCTGGTTTCGCTAAAACAACGACGTATTGAATATGTCAGCATTATTGTCAACAACTGGTTAAACCAACGTCTGGTCACGCTAATTATCTCCAAAACGGCGACGCATTGAATATGTCAGCATTGCTGTTAACAGCAGACGCAAAGCGTTATATTCAAAACGTTGCGTTTCAACTTATTGAAACGACGTCACTTCACCATCAGCGGCTGGTTGCGCGGAATAATTCAAACGACGTCGTAATGAATACGTCATCCTTTCTGTTATCAGCTGATGAACAATACTTTATCCAAAAACTCTGCGTTTAACCTTCTTAAAACGATGTCGTTTTTCAACCAACTGGTTCTTCAAACCAACAGCTGGTCATCCAGTTGCAAGCAGATTTCTCGCAATGCAACTACTGATTTGTTCATCGACTGGTTTCCAATAACTGGTCGTCTTCTACCAGCCTTTCCTCAGAACACCAGAAAATCATTTTCCTATCAAAATTCACCAACTTAACTTCAAATTTCAACCCGATTTCATTCGAAAGAATTTCATCCTGAAGTGAAACATTTCCAGAAGACATCCAAATCATCAATTAGACTTCCTCAAAACCCATCGTCTGGAATTCCGTATTCATTAAATCTCTATATAATTGTGAGGATTGAGAAGTTAGAATAGTGATTAATTGATTTGATTTGGGATTAATCACGTGTGTTTTGAGGATTTTGCGAAAGGATTGAAGTTCCTGCTGATTTCGAATGTTGCGTTGAATTTTGGAGAATTATATCGTAGCAAATTTTGGTGCAAAGCTGTTAATAGCACGCTACTGTAGCGGAGTCAACGCTGGTCAGAGTTACTGTAGCTCCTGCTGGTGGAATTGGAATCAGCAGATATGGTGACATCAGCGTGACGCATGAAGATCTGCTGGCTTTGGTGTGAATTGAAGTTGCTGCTGGCAGACATCGCGCGTAGCGTGAGATTGAGCGAGGAAGTGACGCGTGTTAGTCAACATTTTGGAATGTTGACTATTGAATTCAGCAGATACGCTTGTGAAAAGAGATCAGCAGATGGGTTGAGAACCAGTCTCTAGAGCTATCGATAGATATGATGACGTAGGCGTGACGTATCCATTGCTGCTGGTAGTATTTACGTTGCGATGGTTGCTGCTGATCAGCAGGCGCGCTTATACAAGAGCGTTGAGAAGTGACGTCGTTTGAATTAGTAGATGCGTCGTCGTTTTGTGTGATTTCTCGCAACCAGCAGATAGAATGTTTTGGAGATAGAGCTGTGACCAGCAGATGGTCGTTTTGCTTGCGAGAGCTGTTGTCAGCTGGAGTTTTGCTACGGCGTCGTTTTGATAAGTTGGAACGGTGTCGTTTTGAAATGTTTTGTGCGATTGCTTTTGTTGGTTGTTGCTGCTGAATTTT
>KV001320.1:146241-163100 GCA_001598015.1 Dorcoceras hygrometricum | reverse complement strand
GTGAGCTTTCTTTCGTTGATTTGAGCTCGTTCTTGTATGTTAGTACCTGCGTAGAAGTGCAGAACTTTTGGATAGCTTCTGGCCGTAGGATTAACATATTTGTTCAGCGGATTTGAGCTGCGATTGTTCGTACCTTGCACAGATTTGTTGCTGGAGCTCTTCGGCCGTGTGATTTGAGGCTAAGTGGGATCTGTTTGCAAGCTGTGAGAATTACCGTGCTCTGTCGTGGTTGTGAGGTAGTTTATTGAGCAATTAAGGTACGAATTGAGCAGCCCTTAGCAGTTTGAGCGTGAACGTGACTATGTTTCGATGTTGTGAACTGCTGTTATGTGGCTTACGTGAGTTTACATGCTGGAATTGATTGAGATATGTTTTGATTCACGTATTGTACATTGTATGCATTGAGCATTGATATTGATTGGCATAATGCATACATATTGAGCCTTTGACAGATTGATTTGATTACCTGATTGGGTGGCACGTTGTGACTGGCCGACTGTTGAGTCGTGCCCGAAAAGTCCAACGCTATCGTCGGAGTGGTGACTACCGGATTCGAGTGTCTACCACCGAGCTGTGATGGGCTGACGGGCCCCGATGATCACGGACCGATGATTTCCCGGTTGATAGACCGTGTATAGAGGCTGATTTGAGTTGCCAGTTGATAGACTGGTCTAGCTATCCGATTTCTTGATAGCCCTCATGCATTCATAGCATTGATTTGTAGCATGTTGCATGTTTATCTGCTTTGATAGCTCTTCGTACTGAGGCTTGACCTCGTATTTGTTTCCTGCTTTGTCTTTTTGGGTCTGCGTGCCCATTTGCAGGAGCTTTAGGTAACCAAGCTGGGCAGAGTGGAAGTTCAGCTGGTCGATCCCCTCATCCCTGAGTCCCAGTTTACTTATGATATTTATTGAACCGGGGGATGTCCCGTGTTTTATTGTATTTGGGGATCTGTATTTTGAATTGAATTATGTGGTTACTTGTGGTATGAGTTTGAGTTAACTTATATTTTGAATATCGAATATTTTGAATGTATGAATTGAAGTTCAGGCCATTGTATTTCGAAAAATTTTTAAGCCCTGATTTTAAGCTTCCGTGATTATGCGCTTATTATGTGTTAATTGTTACTAATTAGCACGGGGCCTGACAATAATAATCTCGGGCATTACATTTCTCCCCCTCTGAAACATGAGTTCGTCCTCGAACTCTTAAACAGCTTCTATAAAAATCACGCACTAACAGAGATGGAATAAAACTAACCTCATTGGAATAGAAATGGAAACCGTTGTTTCATATCTTCTTCAACCTCCCACGTAGCTTCTTCACCTACATCCAAATCATCAATTAGACTTCCTCAAAACCCATCGTCTGGAATTCCGTATTCGTTAAATATCTATATAATAATCTCGGGCATTACAATATCACTCAGTATTGAGACCAACAGCTGGACAACCAGTCGCAAGACCACCAGCTGATGAACCGGTCGCAAGTACATCTCACCAGCTGGAAGTAGACGCTCATCTATTGGCGTCTGCTGATCTAGCCATTGCAAACCAGCCAGCGACACAGGGGAAACAAGGAGAAAATCCATTTGGACTTGATCTTCGGTGGAATAAGAATCATCCACCCGAGCAAGTCATAGGTAATTTCGAATCTCCTGTTCGCACACGAGGCCAGCTATCTCATGATCATTTTGATGCTGCATTTCTGTCGTATATAGAACCTAAGCAAATAGATGAGGCCTTAGCTGACCCCAGCTGGATAGACGCTATGCAAGAAGAACTTAACCAGTTTAAACGCAATAATGTTTGGACACTTGTACCTAGACCTAGTAATCATTTAATCATAGGAACTAGGTGGGTCTTTAGGAACAAATTGAATGAAGATGGCGTAGTAACTAGAAATAAAGCTAGGCTGGTAGCACAAGGATTTAGACAAATGGAAGGAATAGATTTCGATGAGACCTTTGCACCAGTAGCAAGATTAGAAGCCATACGCATGTTCTTAGCATATGCTTTGCATTTAAAGACTTTAAAGTCTTTCAGATGGATGTTAAGAGTGCCTTTCTAAATGGCGTCTTAACAGAGGAAGTGTATGTTGCACAACCTCCTGGCTTCGTAAGTCATACACATCCAGACTTTGTTTACAAATTGGATAAGGCTCTATATGGGTTGAAGCAAGCACCCAGAGCCTGGTATAACACACTATCCAAGTTCCTACTTGAGCATGACTTCACTATAGGCACAGTAGATAAGACGTTGTTTAAATTTGTTAAAGATGATCACGTCTTACTAGTTCAGATTTATGTTGATGACATTATTTTTGGGTCAACTAACCCCAAGCTGTGCAAGAAGTTTTCTAAGCTTATGCAGGATAAATTCGAGATGAGCATGATGGGGGAGCTGAAATTCTTTCTGGGCTTACAAGTTCGCCAGCTGGAAAATGGAATCTTCATTAACCAGGCAAAATATACGAAAGAACTGCTGAAGAAATTTGGCATGGACAATTGTTCAGCAGCTGCAACCCCAATGAGCTCTTCGATAAAGTTAGATAAAGACGAAGCTGGATCTGCCATTGAGGTATCTCTTTATCGTGGTATTATAGGCTCTTTGCTATACTTAACTGCTAGTAGACCAGACATCATGTTTGCTGTCTGTATGTGTGCTAGATTCCAAGCAGAGCCAAAGCAATCGCATTACATAGCTGTAAAGCGAATATTGAAATATCTTAAGGGTACTTCCAACGTGGGTCTTTGGTATCCCAAAGACTCAGGCTTTCAACTAATCGGTTATAGTGATGCAGATTAAGCAGGATTCATGATTGATCGCAGGAGCACCAGTGTAACTTGGCAATTCTTAGGGGATCGATTGATCTCCTGGTTCAGTAAGAAGCAGACATCAATTGTAACGTCAACAGCTGAATCAGAGTATCTCGTAGCTGGCAGCTGCCGTGCTCAAATATTATGGATTCAACATCAGCTGAAGGACTATGGCATTGATGCTTCTGAAGCGCCTATTCTCTGCGACAACACTAGTGCGATTGCGATTACTCAGAATCCAGACCGACAGGTTTATTCAGATGTTGATTTTACAGGGTTTCAGTAGTTGGTTTCGTTGGGTTATTCAGACGCAAGGTATTTCTCTCAGTAGAGTATTCAGTTGACAGGCAATCCAGACGAGAGCTACAGTAAACCAGTTGTTGATACAATCAGTGCTTTGTATATCCAGACGCAAGCATTTGAGTGATAACATGTTTTGATAAAGACTGCAAAACGACATCGTTTGAATAAGTTCAAACGACAACGTATTGGAATCAGTCGATGGATTATTTATCCAGTCGGGAGCTACAGTGATGTGTACATATCAGTCGTAAGCTACAGTTTTTTGTGAAATCAGTCGCGAGCTACAGTAAAGATTCAGTCGTTGTTGTAATTCAGACGTTGGAGTGTTTATTGATGAAGAACAAAACTACGTCGTTTAGATAATTTAAAACAACAGCGTTTGGTTTAACGCTATAAATCAAACAATGGTTTTTTGAAAGGACTCAGACGTTGGGTTTTGCATAAATCCAGTCGGTGGTATAACACAAACATTAAAGTTTTCAGTCGTTGCATGCTATTCAAACATATTCCAGTCGCAACATCTTATACAACGATGAAGGAATTTCAGGCGCAAGCTTTAAAGAGATTCAAATACGATCGTATACTCATATTGGAAAAGATCAATAGAATCGTACAATTGCCTGGAATTGAGGAGACATCATCGGTACTATTTTGGATAAATAGTACATATTTTCAGAGGTTGTTACACGGTTATTCCACAAATATGGAAGGCGACAAATTTGCTCTGACAGTGTGCAATTTACCATGTAGTGGAGCAGAGTATACGGTTATGAGATTTTCAGTATTTAAAAAGGAATTCAATTTCCTTATCAGATTTTATGACCGTTGAGCGAAGCCTATAAATACCAGCAGTTTGAATTGAAGAAGAATCCTTCGCTCTTACTAAGTTGCTGAACCTCTGCCAAATTGATTTTACGAGCTATATCACATATTGAAGCATTCTCAAACCGCACATACTTTGTTGGCCGAGAGATTTGATTAAACTGAGATCCTTAAATCTGGTAACTCGGATTTAAGTTAAGCAGAGCTTGTAAAACTGTTTTAAAGGTTTCGAAAAATTTAAAATACCCAAGAGTTCATTCAACCCCCCCCCCCTTATGAACTCTTTCAGCCATTTTCGAACCACATTGATCCTATTTTCGGGACTATCAGGTTCACTTCTCGTTTTTGGAAGAGTCTGCAAGCAGCGATGGGTTCGAGATTGGCTATGAGTACAGCCTATCAACCACAGACAGATGGTCAGTATGAGCGGACCATTCAAACTTTAGAGGATATGCTGCATGCAGTTGTGATGGATTTCAGTGGTGGCTGGCAGGATTCTTTGTCCTTGGTTGAGTTTTCGTATAATAACAGCTACCAGGTGACTATCGGGATGGCTCCGTTTGAGGCGTTGTATGGTCGTAAGTGCAGATCTCCAATTTGTTGGGAAGAAGTTGGTGAGAAATAGCTTTCTATCCCTGAATTTGTGCAGCATATGAAAGATCAGATTGATTTGATTCGAAATAGAATGAAGGCTGCACAAGATAGATTTATCAGCTATGCTAACCAAAGAAATCGACCAAGAGTTTGAGGTTGGTGATCGTGTGTTTGTTAAGATTTCTCCTTTCAAGAGCATGATGAGGTTTAGATTTAAAGGCAAATTAGCTCCGAGATTCGTTGGTCCCTTCGAGATTGTTGAGCGGATTGGACAATTGGCTTATCGATTGAAGCTGCCTGATGAGTTAGCAGCGATACATGATGTTTTTCATGTGTCAATGTTGAGGAAATATGAGCCAGATCCGTCCCATGTGTTGGAAACTGACGAAGTTGAGCTGGATTCTGCCTTGAGTTATGTGGAATATCCAATGCAGATTCTGGATAGGAAGGAGAAGCAGTTGAGGAACAAAGTGATTCCGTTGGTGATGGTCCAATGGAGCAAGCATGGCCGAGAAGAAGTGTAACATCCCGAAATTCGGATTACGTAGAAATGAGTGCATGACTAGGGGAAAAACTTTATGTTAGCATGATTTGCATGTCATTTATGTGTTTACATGATGATTTTATGCTTTACTTGTGCATGTCACTTTACGGTACCGTTTGAGTTCCGGTAAGCGGGGACGAGTCCGGAGACGACCAAATCGAAAATATTTAAATGTTTTAACCCTTAGACATATTTTAAAGCAAAATATTTTTATTTTATGCATAAATTCCAATAAAATGAGATTTTATGCACGATTACCGAGGGGGACCCGTTTTTCGTCTATACGGGCCATTTTTATGACTTTTACTACACTTTTAAATTTGAGAGGCCCTATATTACGAAAATTAAAGGCTTGAAGTCTTAATTTTAAACATTTTTAAGCCTTTTTAAGTAGAGGAGGGCTAGTATTATTAATGGGCTTCTATTTCTTTAAATAAAACAAGGTAGAAGGACTTTTTAGTACACTTTTCATGCACCCTTCACCCTAATTTCGAAATTACCCTAGCCTCTCCTCTCATCATCCAACTTCAGCCTCCATCTTCCCCAAGGTGACCGAATTCTTGCAAGTTTTGGATTGAAACTCTAAGGTGTGGTCTCCTCCATTGTCCTCCGCTCCGGTATCACGTATTTTCGCTTCCCTATCGATCAAGGCATGTTATATTCCTCCTTTTCTCACCATATAGATAATATTACACTGTTTTTACAAAGATTATGCATGGAAATTTCGTGTATGCTTCAGATCTCAAAGTTCATGTTCATGATCATGCATGTATTCTTATGGCACCTCACGGTTTTGATCCTTTTTGCATGGCTTCGGTTGATGGGCTGCTTGAGTGGTCTTGGATCGATGTTAGTTGGTTCATGGTGGTCCTATTAGTGGCTTGTAGTGGTTCGAAGTGGAGATTTAAGGGTCGAACCGTTGTCTTGAAGATTCACACCGTGCAGTGTGTGTAATCTGCATGCGCGATGCGCCTGATTCCCAGGCTTCGTGCGTCCAGTAGCGTCCATGGTTTGGACCAAGGTTGGCCTTGTTCCAGACGGAAGGGCTCCGGCTGTGGTGGCCGGAGCAGGGAGAACCAATGAGAAGACCAGCAGGTGGTCGCGCGGCGCGCAGTATGGCTGGTGCGTCCACTTGCAGCGAATATTTCTCCCTGGTTAGGTCACGGTTTGAGGCAAGGTCGGTCACGTTAGAACCGCCTGGAACTGGGGGTGGTCCAGCCGGAAGTGCTCCGGCAGTGGTGGCCGGAGCAGGGAGAACGAACGCAAAAACCAGAGGCTGGTCGCGGCGGCAGCTTGTGTAGGTGGGTGTATTTTAGGTTTAGGGTTGGTTTTTGAATGGTTCGGTCTAACTAAACCGGTTTTGTAACGCTCAGGAATTTTCCTAACTAGAATTCACATGCCTTGATATTATTTTCTCCTATTTCAATAATTATATCAGTTATGCCTTTTAAATTATTTAAATTATTTTATAACGACTATTATTTTTAGAAATTTGGTACAGGTGTTACGAAGCCGGATCGGAGACGATGGGAACACCAAGGTATAGGTGATTTTTTTGAAAAAAAAATTATTTTCGAGGTAAATTCCAGAAAAAAATTCAAGGGGTTTTAATGGTGGGATTTTTAAAGAATAAATCAATTTCTTTGGTCCAAGTTTCAACCCAAATATTTTATTCCTCAAATTTTACACCCCAAATTTTATCTTAAATTTCGAAAACTTATATAAGGGAAGAGAAGGATTTTTTTTGGTAGAAAGTTAAACTAGTAGATTTGATCAAATCTAATCCCGATTTCCCCTAAAAAGACCTAGCCCACTACACGATATTCACAACACAACTCAACCCACTGTGTTTTGAGAATAAAAATCAAGAGCCCCATTCTTTCTTCTCCCCAAGAAAAGCTGCCCCTTTTCTTTCCCCGATTAAGCTCTTCGCTTCTTTCCTGATTTGAGTCGCCTCTTTCCCTTAAATTTTCCGACGGCCTTGAGTTTCCGGTGTAAAGCAGCGGTGTTTTCCGGCGTCTTCCTCCGCAGCTTCAAGACACCAACCGTAAGTTCTTCACGAAGGCAAGTACAAAATTTTCATTGACTGTACCAATCGAACCTACTATTGTGTGTTTATGATTCTTTGTTTCCTTTTTTAAATTCTGAAATTCGAACCTATGAATTGATGTTTATGCGAAGCAATTTACCATTAAAATCTGATGGGGCTGCCTACGGTTTGATTCTTCTTTTCTCTTTATAATTTCTGAAACTCAAGCATATGAATTGATGTTTACGTGAAGCAGTTTATCTTTAAAAATCTGATGGGATGCATATGGTTTAGAACCGTGAGTAAGTGACTGTTGCTTTGATGAGATAGGCAAGGTGTGAGGTTTATGAGAGATCTTTTCTGTGTTCGTAAATGCCAATTTCTTTCTATAAGTTTAGGCTGTTCTTTGCTTCAATTTTAAGCTGTTATTGTATTTAAGTGGAGGCTGTTAAGATTTTCCTTGAGCATGAGATGGTTCCTTTCATGAACGTATGATGTTTTCTTTTGAGCTTACACAGTGTTCCTTAGTCCAGCCTATGCTTATTCATGTAAATTGTTTGATCCCGTTGTCCATATGACTTCTGAAAACAGTTATTTTAAGCTTAAGGTGTTCTTTTCTTTGAGCTTAAGCTGTTCTGCCTCCTTTGAGCTTAAGTTAATAATCGGTGATGTTGGGCTTAAGCTTAATATGTTCTGTTTTCCCTTGAGCATAATCTGATCAGTACCTTGGAGCATAAGATGTTCCTTTTATTGAGCGTATGTAGTTCTTTATTTTGAGCTATAAGCTAATCTTATGCTGTTTCTTTCTTTGAAGCGAAAGCTGTTCTTTTCCTTCTACAAAGCCTCAGTTGTTTTCCTTCTACAAAGCCTAACTTGTTTCCTACTACAAAGCCCAAGCTGTACCCTTGAGAGAAAATATAGGATGATGATATTTTAAAGCTATTTTATGAATAGTATCAAGTTTTAAAACGAGTCTGCAGTTTAGCTTGATGATGTTTATTTCAAATATATTTTAAAATGATGAGCAGCCTTGAGATTCTTGAGTTTATAGCATACTGCAGTTAAGAAAATTTTAAAGATAACGAAAGATTTCACTTTGAGGCAGAGTAATATCTAAGACATGAGATTTGATACTTGAGACAGAAAGTTAAGAAAGAAAATGATTTGAATGAAGTGACTTGATTGTGGTTGTTCTATTACGAGGTATGGGGTCGGAAGACGTTTCGGGAGCCATGCCAAATTACGAGGTTTGGGAATCGGGAGACATCTCGTTTAGCCTTACCAACATTACGGGTATTGTGAGCCGGGAGACGTTCCGGGGAGACATACCAAAACATGACGTGTATAGAAACCAGATAAGTACTGGGGAGCTATACCAAAGCTTAGTACCATGGTATATTTAAGAGCTTGATCAAGCGAACAAAGAAAAAAAAACAATGAACACAGTCAGGAATCTAAGTTCACAGAAAAAGAGATGACTTTTATTTATGAGCTACAGATTTCATCATTTTATTTACGAGCTGATTTCTGATGCATGAGTTTTAAGTAAGTTTTAAACTGCTGCTCTAAGCTGAGAAAGTTATTTAATTACAAATATCTTATGCATGTGCATGTATTATGTATTATTTGTTATTATCCAGTTTTGTACTTGTTGAGCCCGTAGGCTCACTACGTTTGATTGGTGCAGATTATGTTGAGACGCATTATGAAGGGCAGGATTTCTGAGTTGGCGGTGGTCTTAGTTGGCACAATCCAGCGACCAAGCGTTTCCGTAGCAAGTTAAAAGAAAAGATTTTACTTTACTAAGATTTCAGTTTACAGTTTGTGAAAAATTATTTACTTGTTTAAGCAGTATAGGGATTGAACTGTTTCACCGGGTTTGTTATAAAATCTTTAAGCATTTTTAAATCTTGAGCTATGAAGTTTTCAGTTTTAAATGATTCATCAAATTTATTTTAAGTTCTGAAATTTTTATGAAAATTGAAATTCAAGCAGTTGTGATATTTAAGTTTGTGAGAATTTTGACTTTACTGTACAAATTCAAAAAAAAATTTCCGCATAAATTTTTAAAGAAAGAGGGTCATTTCAGTTGGTATCAGAGCATGGTCTTGGTTTGGGTTGTGCCTACAGCTGACTGTAGTAAGCTCAGGAGTCACGCCTCAAAGTCTGTAAGTTTTGATGTTTAAACTGCTTAAACTGTTAAATGTATTTACTAAGATTTGTTATTTTTGAGCTGATAAGAGATATATACATATATATAGTATCCTAGTTGAGGCATGTTGATTCTAAGTAGCGAGAAATTTTGTTATACCCCCAGTTGTCTCCCAGACGACAGATTGCACCACCATTGCCACCAGCATTGAGTTCCACCGAGCAGGTCTTGGAAGCACGTGCCCAAATCTTGAGACAGAATGCTGGTACTTCACGGGCAGGAAGTACAGAGCACTAGATGTGTCACTAGCGGGTGATAGCTGTGTAGCGAGCGAACGTAGATGTGAGAGTTAGCGAGGAGATGCCACGTGTTAGTCAACGTTGCTAGGTTGACCGGTGTTGTTTGTGTTATTCAGATCCGAGTGAGCGTGATCAGATATGAGCGCTGGGATCTGCTTGAGATGTGATGCAGTGCGTCGTCGTTTTTATTAGTTACTCTTATGTTTAGCGTTAGCGTTGAGAATTTGGATTTGAGTTAGTGCTGGAAACAGATTCGAGAACTAGTGCCTTAACGCTAGGATCTGATGCTGAGATCTGAATATGTCGGTGTTGACTTGCACAGTAGACTTTGACCCGAGGATTTTTATGCAAGTGTTTCCCAACACTTAGCGTATTTCGACCCCGATATTTCTTATCGTCTTCCCCAGTGAAACCCTCGATAGTTACTGTTCACCGAACCCTTCTCCGTTAGATTGCCGTAAATTTCCGTCGTTGTTTGGAGCACGACTGGTGGCGCTGAGCTCGTCTTTCTTAGGGCTTTCGATTGATACCAGTCTCGACGTGTAGGAGGAGTGCGAAGGATTTACAGTGTTCGAAGATTTTCGGAACCATGAACCCGAGAGTTCTTCAGTTCTTCTGAGATTCTGGGTAAGTGATTCCTTGCCGTTTAAGCTTAGTTTAAGCTGTTAGAACCTTTGCTTAGTGGTAAAACCATATGTGAGTTCTTGACCGTAGGCAGTGAGCTTTAGGAGTTCAGATTTGAGCTAAGTATGAGATGCCTTTACAGATTTGAACTCCCAGGTAGTTCCTGTTGTGGTTGTCGAGACCAGTGAGGAAGCAGACTTGAGCAGGCTGAGGTTGTCGTGCCCTGATGAGATCTGTTGAGGTAGAATCTGAGATTTGAGGTACGAATTGAGCTTCTGTTAACAGCTTCGGGCATAAACGTGTTAGTATTTTGAGGCATGATTTGTGTTCTGTGATTTACGTGAACAGATTTGGCTCATATTTTGATTTATATGTTCTGTTTACGTGATTAATGCATGCTTAAATCAAATTTGAATTTAATGGCATTCATGCATACATCTTGAGCCTGAGATTTGATTGATTACCGATTGAGAGCCACATTGTAACCGACCGGCAGATGTGTCGTGCCTGAAAGTCACAATGCTATCATCGGAGTGGTGATCGACTGATTCATCGTGTCTGAATATCACCGAGCTGTGATGGTTAATTTGAGTGGACAGACCTAAATATCACGGACCGATGATTTCCGCGGTTGATTGGTTGTGCGTGGTATAGAGGCTAGCTTGTTGTTGCCAGCTGACTCATTGGCCTAGATGACCGATTCTTTGACAGCCCTCATGCATTTCATGTTTCAAGATACTACATGTTTATGATTTGCTGTTGTCTTAGTGCTCTTCGTACTGAGGTTTGACCTCGTATTTATTTTCCTACTTTTGTGTTTTTGGGTCTGTGTTGCCCAATGCAGGAGTTTCAGGTAATCTGGCTGGACAGATTGGAGCTTCAGCTAGTAGATCCCCATTTTGTTGAGTCCCAGTTTATTGTAATATGTATCGAATCAGGGAATGCCCTGAGTTACTATGTATTTTGGGGATCTGTTATTTGAGTTTATTTGATTACTTGTTTATTATTTGGATTTTGAGTAAATCCTATTTTGAATGAATGTTTTACTGTTCAGGCCCAACATTAGAAAAATTTTCAATCCCTATTTTTATGCTTCCGCGATTATGTGTTTAATTGTATTACTAATCTTTGTTGATTAGCACGGGGCCTGGCAGGTAACCATCGTATCAATCACTCTGCGTATTTTGCAACTTTACTCAAAATAGCTCTGATCTTGTCTCCTTAATTCAAGTTGTCTAACAGGCTGTTATACAATTAAATTGTGACCGTTGATTTATCTCAAATAATCAACTGATAATATCTGAAGATATCCAAAGCTCATATCTGTTGCAGCACTGAAGTCTCGAAATTTCCCTTTGTGAATAGCTACAAGATATATTTATTTATGCATATAGCCGTCACATCTGAAAATATCGCCCTTTTTGTACTTTCAAAAGTAATTCTCTCTTTCAGATCTGAAATCTTTTAATCTTTACGGATATTTCCCCCTTTTTGTACAATAGTAAATCTGCCAGACCTGAGTACTCGTTAATGAAAAATAAAATCTGAAATACTCTGAATAAAATCTGTTCATATCTGAGTCTGTTCTCATCTGATAAAATCTTCTGAATAACTGGATCTGTTACCATAGCCTCTGAATCAAATCTGATACCCTCTGATCTGAATTCCTTAACCCGATAGCTGAAATACTTGACTCAATTACTCAAATAACCCGAATGCCCAAATCTGAAATACTCTGAAACTGATATACTCGAATCTGGGTTGCTCGGTTCTAAACTGAAACTGAATGAACTGTTCCTAACTCTCGGATCTGAGTATCCCGATAACTGTAATCTGAAAGATTCTCTTCCTGAATACCAACAGTCCAGATCTGAACTACGTTCCTCCTCTTATGCGAATGCTTGATGTCCAGATCTTAGTCTTATTTTTAGTTCTTAGTCTTGTTTTCGTTATCACCAAAACTTGTAATTTTATCTTAACACCATCGTAATTTAACTTGTTTTCGTGGGCTGAATTTTCGAGAGCTAAATTTCTAGGTTTTCAAAAAAGAGCTCCTTGAGATGCATATGAATGCCAGCAGCACTCTTAGCATCCTTAAAACGCCTCTGTAACTCATCAGACATAGAAGCCTGCATATAACACTTGGCTCTCAAGTCATGGTCACACCAAACCTTGAATATTTGCATCTCCTCATGACTGCATTTAACCGGATCCTTATCAGGGGCGACTTCTCAAGTGTATATGCAATCTTTTCCGAGTTCAAGATGATATTTAAATTTCTTAGCCAATTGAGATAATTAGGTCTGGTTAGAACATAAGGATTGTGAATCGAATACATTGTCGAAAGTACTGAAAAGGAAACAGAAAAATGTTAATGAATATTTTAAAATACTTAATAAGATATAAAGTACGGACTTTTACTTTATAAATCTATTCATCCCAATTTTTTGACATTTTTCACTACCCTCTAGTAAAAAACGGGAAACCCCTTTCCTCAGTAGGTAGTGAGGTCCAATTAGCGAGTCATGATCCCGAATAATATCGGCCAATCATGATTCGTAAAAGGGAGTTGCCAATTGCATCTCTATGCAACCCTTTACGTAGACTTTTGTCTCACGTTTGATGAGGACCCAATAATATGACGTCGATCATCGTTACAGTCACACCCATTGATATCAAACCTTAATGGACGATCACCATGAAGTCCCCAATAATATGAGCCAAAATCATGGGAGTTCCAGTAGTTCAATGTCAATGGATGTCACAGCTTTCCGGTGTTTGGGCCCCCTCAATAGTATGATCCGACCACCTAGCGCGCGTAGCGTTCATCATGCATCCACTGTCGATGGAAGACAAGGAAATTATAAATTCTTTCTAATTCCCCTTTTCGACTTGATATTAGTTTGAATCCTATTCCGTTACAGTCACACCCATTGATATCAAACCTTAATGGACGATCACCATGAAGTCCCCAATAATATGAGCCAAAATCATGGGAGTTCCAGTAGTTCAATGTCAATGGATGTCACAGCTTTCCGGTGTTTGGGCCCCCTCAATAGTATGATCCGACCACCTAGCGCGCGTAGCGTTCATCATGCATCCACTGTCGATGGAAGACAAGGAAATTATAAATTCTTTCTAATTCCCCTTTTCGACTTGATATTAGTTTGAATCCTATTCAAAATGAGCGTTATTGTTTAAAAAATTTCTTTTGCCATTTTTGGTATGTTACCGGATTCATGCAACTTCACTATTATAAAATAATAACACACATACTCATTATTTATAATATTTCATGCATATATTATAAATAGTGAACTAACAAGGTGATCAATTGCCCCAAAACTATAGGTCCATGCGAGCCAAAGATGGACCTTGGTCCAATCCTAGCGTATGCAAGAGATGCAATTGAAAATTACACAAGCATCCAATATTTACATGTCTTGGATCTTCTCAATTCTTCATGGCCCACCATCTTCCATTCTTGATCCTTCCTTATACTAAAATTTACATAAAAAAATCCATAGCACATTGGGATACATCTCATGGGGTGTTGCTATTGGGATACATCTCATGGGGTGAGAACGAGCTATAAAGCAAGCTCACTTTAAAATTGATAATTATTACAACCCAATCAAATAAATATTCTAGCATACACCTAAAAAATTGGGATTGGGCTCTTGACCATCCTTCATGCATAATATCACATATCATACATAATCAATCAATTATTACAATAATCAATTGATCAAATATTGTATATCTTGATACAATCGCTAACCGCCACGATTATAAATTAAATTAATAAACAAAAACTCCTTTGTTTAGCATTATTTCTTTTATAACCGAATTTCTTGTGACTCACCATTCACTATAAATAATAGAAGTCACACTTTAATTATTTATTTTATGAGAAAAGCATAACATTTTGTGAAATTTAAACTTAAATAACATAAATTTAGGGCCCATGACACTTGAGTATCACAAAAAAACTTTTGAGAACTCTAGTGTAATAGTCGTCGTCATAGCACCGTCGCCGAATTCCGGCCAACAAACTTAAAAATTTTATTTTTTTTTCGAATAGGACATGAGCCAGCCCGTCGGGCAGCATTGGATGCTGCCCTAGCTGCCCATAACGGGCAGCATACAACCCTGCACTTGCTGCCCAAAATGGGCAGCATACAACACTGCCATTTCTGTCCGAAATGGGCAGCTTTGGAAGCTGCCCTTGCTGCCAAAATTGGGCAGAATCAAGTTGTAACGCCCAGGAATTTTCCTAATCTCCCCAAGCAGAGCTACCCCTTTTCTTTCCCCGATTAAGCTCTTCGCTTCTTTCCTGATTTGAGTCGCCTCTTTCCCTTAAATTTTCCGACGGCCTTGAGTTTCCGGTGTAAAGCAACGGTGTTTTCCGGCGTCTTCCTCCGCAGCTTCAAGACACCAACCGTAAGTTCTTCACGAAGGCAAGTACAAAATTTTCATTTGACTGTACCAATCGAACATATTACTGTGTGTTTATGATTCTTCGTTTCTCTTTTTAATTTCGGAGTCTCGAGCCTATGAATTGATGTTTATGCGAAGCAATTTCTCTTTAAAAATCATATGGGGCTGTCTATGAATTTAGAACCGTGAGTTTGTGACTGTTGTTTGTGAGATAAGAAAGGTCTGAGGTTTATGAGAGATTGTTTTCTGTGTTCGTAAATGTCATTCAGTTTTCTATAAGTTTACGTTGTTATATTATTTAAGTTGTAAGATGATCTCTCTCCTTCGGGCGTAAACTGTTCGGCTTCATAGCATATGTTGTTCTTTGCTTCCAGTTTAAGTATAAGTTGTTATGATTTTCCTTGAGCATGAGATTGTTCCTTATGAGCGTATGTCCTTTATTTTGAGCTATACACAGTTTTCTTATTCAAGCTTATATCATCCTTTTCTTTAAGCTTAAGCTATTCTGCCTCCTTTAAATTTGAGTTGACCTGTTTCGTTGAGTGTAATCTGTTCTAATTTATTTGAGCAGAAGCTGTTCCTTTCAGTTGAGCGTATGCTAATATTCTTATTTGAAGCGCAAGTTGTTCTATTCTTAGAACCATAAGCTGTTCTCTTCTTAGCTTAAATCGTGTAACCATTCTAACCCTGTAAGCTTGTTGACTGTGTTAAAACTTGGCTCTTGATTCATGTAAATTGTTTGATCCCGTTGTCCATATGACTTCTGAAAACAGTTATTTTAAGCTTAAGGTGTTCTTTTCTTTGAGCTTAAGCTGTTCTGCCTCCTTTGAGCTTAAGTTAATAATCGGTGATGTTGGGCTTCAGCTTAATATGTTTTGTTTTCCCTTGAGCATAATCTGATCAGTACCTTGGAGCATAAGATGTTCCTTTTATTGAGCGTATGTAGTTCTTTATTTTGAGCTATAAGCTGTTTTTCTTCTTTAATCTTATGCTGTTTCTTTCTTTGAAGCGAAAGCTGTTCTTTTCCTTCTACAAAGCCTCAGTTGTTTTCCTTCTACAAAGCCTAAGTTGTTTCCTACTACAAATCCCAAGCTGTACCCTTGAGAGAAAATATATGATGATGATTTTTAAAGATATTTTATGAATAGTATCAAGTTTTAAAACGAGTCTGCAGTTTAGCTTGATGATGTTTATTTCAAATATACTTTAAAATGATGAGCAGCCTTGAGATTCTTGAATTTATAGCATACTGCAGTTAAGAAAATTTTAAAGATAACGAAAAATTTCACTTTGAGGCAGAGTAATATCTAAGACATGATATTTGAGACTTGAGACAGAAAGTTAAGAAAGAAAATGATTTGAATGAAGTGGCTTGATTGTGGTTGTTCTATTACGAGGTATGGGGTCGGAAGACGTTTCGGGAGCCATACCAAATTACGAGGTTTGGGAATCGGGAGACGTCTCGTTTAGCCTTACCAACATTACGGGTATTGTGAGCCGAGAGACGTTCCGGGGAGACATACCAAAACATGACGTGTATAGAAACCAGATAAGTACTGGGGAGCTATACCAAAGCTTAGTACCATGGTATATTTAAGAGCTTGATCAAGAGAACAAAGAAAAAAAAACAATGAACACAGTCAGGAATCTAAGTTCACAGAAAAAGAGATGACTTTTATTTATGAGCTACAGATTTCATCATTTTATTTACGAGCTGATTTCTGATGCATGAGTTTTAAGTAAGTTTTAAACTGCTGCTCTAAGCTGAGAAAGTTATTTAAGTACAAATATCTTATGCATGTGCATGTATTATGCATTATTTGTTATTATCCAGTTTTGTACTTGTTGAGCCCGTAGGCTCACTACGTTTGATTGGTGCAGATTATGTTGAGACGCATGATGAAGGGCAGGATTTCTGAGTTGGCGGTGGTCTTAGTTGGCACAATCCAGCGACCAAGCATTTCCGTAGCAAGTTAAAAGAAAAGATTTTACTTTACTAAGATTTCAGTTTACAGTTTGTGAAAAATTATTTACTTGTTTAAGCAGTATAGGGATTGAACTGTTTCACCGAGTTGTTATAAATTCTTTAAGCATTTTTATATCTTGAGCTATGAAGTTTTCAGTTTTAAATGATTCATCAGATTTATTTTAAGTTCTAAAATTCTTATGATGATTGAAATTCAAGCATTCTGTGATATTTAAGTTTGTGAGAATTTTGACTTTACTGTGCAATT
>KV001320.1:108042-132241 GCA_001598015.1 Dorcoceras hygrometricum | reverse complement strand
GTCTGTTCTGTTAGCATCCTATCCTAGCTTGTTGGGGTAAGTAAGATTCTACCTTTAAGCTTTGTTAGAGCTTTTCGATAGAAAGGGAAGGTAGATAAGCGCTGGTGGAGTTGTAGCTCCCAGCTGCTGTTGTTTTGTGTTTCTACTTTTGAGCAGTAGCTTGTGTTGGTTTAGCATTTCCTGTTGAGCTCTGTTCCTTCAGCTGTGCCTTATTGTTCAGATCTGTGTGTACCGGGACTCTACGCCTGGGGACGAGCGGGTAACTCCCGTATGCCTCAATGCTTGAGGGCGAGTGGCAATACCACACTCTCATCTCCCTGCTGGGATCTGTTAGCCGCTATGAGCGGAGTGGGTAGCTCCCACATCTCATGAGCTAGGCAACAGCAGGTGGAGTTGTATGTTTTGCATCCGGTACAGTGTTTGGAGACGAGTGGGTAGCTCCCATATACCGAGCGGGTAACTCCCGTATGCCTCAGTGCTTGAGGGCGAGCGGCAATACCGCACTCTCATCTCCCTGCTGGGATCTGTTAGCCGCTATGAGCGGAGTGGGTAGCTCCCACATCTCATGAGCTAGGCAATAGCAGGTGGAGTTGTATGTTTTGCATCCGGTACAGTGTTTGGAGACGAGTGGGTAGCTCCCATATACTCCTGCACCTTGTGGTCACTACTGTCTTTCAGTTGATCCTCTCCAGCTGTTGAGTTGCTGTTATCCAGCTATTGAGTTGCCGTTGAGATCCCTTGGCTCCCAGTTCTCGGTCGTAGCCTTGATCCTTTGCATAGCATGTGCATGTTATCTACTGCTTTCCGTTTGCTGTATTTATTGCTCTCCGTACTGGGGTTTGACCCCGAGGTCCCTCTGGGGCTGTTGCGTTGTTTCCTGTTTGTTGTTCAGGTTTTCCAGGATTCACAGCTTGTCGTGGCTTTGATCCAGCAGGTGGTGCCCCAGGTGGTGGATAGAGTGTCCCAGTTAGCGTATAGCATAATATGTACTAGTGCTGTCAGTTGGGGAATGCCCTGTGCTTTAGTTTCTGTTCAGCTGTAGTTTTGTCAGCTGTTGTATTGTTGTTAGTACTTGTAATTGCTGTACTATCGTATTTCACAATGTAAACTGGGATTATTTTAAGTATTGTGCTATTTTAAATTATCTTTTTTAAACTGTCAGGCCAAGCGAAAATTTTAAGCCACTTTTTATTGCTTCCGCTATGCTTTTCCGTGGTTTATCTCTGAGTTGTGCACGAGGCCTGACATTTTTGGTATCGGAGCTTAAGCTGGGACAAGCTCAATTCTGTTTGATCACAATTGAGTCTAGGCATAGTGTTGTGTGTTGCATGTGCTTGACTTTGTGATATATGTGTTGCATAATATTTTGTGCTATATCGGTTCTGTATGATCTTATCCTATTTTGTGCCTTCTTAGATGCCGCCTAGACGTAGGGGTAGAGGTAGAGGTCAGTTTCAGGACGAATCTGGAGGTCAGAACGAGAATCAGTGTAGTTTTCCCTTTCGTGAGCGCGATAGACAGGTTGAAGAAGAGGTTGACGAGTTGGCAGCCCGCATGGATAGCATGGAACTGGTGATGGCGAGGTTCCAACGTATGAGTCCCCAAGTTTTTAATGGGGATGAGTCTAGTGAGGATGCAGATTCGTGACTGCAACACATCACAGGTTTGTTTAACCATGTTCAGTACGATGATGTGCTTAGGTTGAGTTTGGCGACTTTCCAGCTGAGGAAAGGTGCGGAGCATTGGTGGAGAGGCGCTTCGAGGACTTTGGAAGAGACTGGTGTAGAGATCTCGTGGGACAGTTTTGCGTCGCTTTCCGTCAGGAATATGTCCTGGAGTCCTATGTGAACGCGCGAGAGCGTGAGTTTGACAACTTGGAGCAGGGCAGTATGTCTGCTAGAGAGTATGCCCGTAGGTTTTCTTCCCTTCTAGTGTATGTGCCGCATGTCGCTGGCCGAGAGAGGGCAAAGAGGACTAAGTTTCTTGAAGGTCTGAACGAGGAGTTGTACTCTTTGGTGCTGTCGAGTAAACCGAAGAGCTATTCAGAGGCGATGGATAGTGCGATTGATATCGAGGAAGGTTTGAGGAACCGTTGGTCTCGTAGGCCGCAGGTGGCGCAAAGTAGTCGTCCAATGGTTCAGGGAGCGCAACCTTCCCAGTCGTCTCAGTCGTCTCAGCCTTCCCCACAGCAGCAGTTGGCTCAGCAGTCGGGACGCCAGAGGTTTAGGCCTCGTGGCCACCAGTTCAAGAATAAAGGAGGTTCTGGTTCTTTTGGTTCTGGTAGTTCAAGCATCAGTGGTTCCAAGGTGGAGTATTGGGGTTTCTGTGGTGGCAAGCACCCTTCGACGCAGTGTGTTGGTGTGCAAGGATCACGCAACGTTTGTGGTCAGTATGGGCACTTTGCGAGAGTGTGTCCATTAGCTGGATCTCAGCAAGCTGCAGCACCACCACAGGGACGTGGTGGATCGTCTAGGGGTCATGGTTTTCAGCAGCAGCAGCAGCAGAGATTAGGAGAGACTCAGTATAGGCCGTTTCAGCAGCCCGGTCCATCGCGTTTTGGACAGTCTTCCCAGTCGCATTTCGCTGTTCCCCATAAAGCCCAAGTGAATGCCATTACAAGGGAGCAGGCGGAGGGCACGCCAAGCGGAGTGATTTCAGGTACTTACTTTGTTTTCGATTTTCCTGCGCATGTGTTGTTTGATACTGGCGCATCGCATTCGTTTATTGCTGATGCTTTTGTGATTGAGCGTGGTCTGTGTCCCACTGTGTTGCGCGATGTTGTTTCTATCGCAACTCCCGCTGGCACGAGCCTACACTCCCAAGAAGTTGTGTTGGACGGCATTCTTAGGTTCGGCGAGAACGTTTTAGTGGTGAACCTGATCAGGTTAGTTTTGTGGGATTTCGACTATATCATGGGGATGGATGTGTTATCCAGTTATAGGCCTCGGTGGATTGTTTCCACGGCATAGTGCGTTTTAGGCCTCAGTTGGGCGAGAAGTGGAACTTCTACGACCATGATTCCCAGTCGAAGATTCCGTTGATCTCAGCGATGGGGATGTTTAGCCTGTTGTCAGCAGAGAACGCTGGTTTTATGATTTATGCGTTGAACGCATCTTCTTCTTCGCGTGTGCAGCTTAGTGATGTTCCAGTGGCGCGTCATTTTCCCGATGTGTTTTGGAGGAGATTCCTGGTTTTCCTCCGAGGTATATTAACTTCAGCATTGAGTTGGTGCCTGGCAAAGCTCCGATTTCACGTGCACCGTATCGTTTATTGTTTCCACGGCATAGTGCGTTTTAGGCCTCAGTTGGGCGAGAAGTGGAACTTCTACGACCATGATTCCCAGTCGAAGATTCCGTTGATCTCAGCGATGGGGATGTTTAGCCTGTTGTCAGCAGAGAACGCTGGTTTTATGATTTATGCGTTGAACGCATCTTCTTCTTCGCGTGTGCAGCTTAGTGATGTTCCAGTGGCGCGTCATTTTCCCGATGTGTTTTGGAGGAGATTCCTGGTTTTCCTCCGAGGTATATTAACTTCAGCATTGAGTTGGTGCCTGGCAAAGCTCCGATTTCACGTGCACCGTATCGTTTAGCGCCTGCTAAGTTAAGAGAGCACAAGGTGCAGCTGGATGACTTGCTGTAGAAATGCTTTATTAGGCCTAGCATGTCGCCGTGGGGAGCGCCTATCTTGTTTGTTAAGAAGAAGCATGGCACAATGAGATTCATGTGCATCGATTTCCGCCAGCTGAATAAGGCTACTTTTAAGAATAAGTACCCGTTGCCTAGGATCGATGACTTGTTCGATCAGCTGCAAGGCTCTGCTGTGTATTCGAAAATCGATCTACGTTCAGGGTACCATCAACTGAGGATAAGAGATCAAGATGTTACGAAGACTGCTTTTCGTACTAGGTACGGGCATTTTGAGTTTCTGGTTATGCCTTTCGGTTTGACGAATGCCCCAGCAGAGTTCATGGACTTGATGAATAGGGTCTTTTGAGAGTTCATAGATCAGTTTGTGATAGTGTTCATCGATGACATCTTGGTGTATTCGAAGACTCCTATGGAGCACAAGGAGCATTTGAGAGTTGTTCTTCAGACGCTTAGAGACTCGCAGCTGTATGCTAAGTTTTCTAAGTGCGAGTTTTGGCTGGATCGTGTGGTGTTTTTGGGTCACGTAATTTCAGCAGAGTTGATTTCGATTGATCCCAGTAAGGTAGAAGCTGTTGTCAGTTTGGAACGCCCCAAGAGTGTGACGGAGGTTCGTAGTTTCTTGGGTCTGGCTGGCTATTATCGTCGTTTTATCAAAGGATTTTCTAGCAAAGCTAAGCCAATGACACAACTGACCCAGAAGGACAAGCGTTTTATTTGGACTGAGAATGTGAGAACAGTTTTCAGTTGCTCAAATAGAAGTTAACATCTGCGCCTGTGTTAGCCTTGCTGTCTGGTTCGGGTGGTTACGTGGTATAGATGCCTCGCTCAATGGATTGTGCTGTGTGTTGATGCAACATGGTCGGGTCATTGCTTATGCTTCGCGGCAACTGAAACCGCATGAGACTCGATACCCGCTATTATCGTCGTTTTATCAAAGGATTTTCTAGCAAAGCTAAGCCAATGACACAACTGACCCAGAAGGACAAGCGTTTTATTTGGACTGAGAATGTGAGAACAGTTTTCAGTTGCTCAAATAGAAGTTAACATCTGCGCCTGTGTTAGCCTTGCTGTCTGGTTCGGGTGGTTACGTGGTATAGATGCCTCGCTCAATGGATTGTGCTGTGTGTTGATGCAACATGGTCGGGTCATTGCTTATGCTTCGCGGCAACTGAAACCGCATGAGACTCGATACCCAGTTCATGATTTGAAGCTAGCAACTGTAGTCTTTGCTTTGAAGATTTGGCGTCATTATTTGTATGGCGAGCAGTTTGTGGTGTATTCAGACCACAAGAGCCCTCAGTATTTGTTTTTGCAGCCATATTTGAATATGAGACAGAGTAGATGGATGGAGCTGCTCAAGGATTTTGAGTGTGAGATCCAATACCAGCCTGAGAAAGTGAATATAGTTGCTGATGCATTGAGCATAAAGGCTCAAGGAACGATGCTTGCATCGTTGTATTCTTCTAAGGACCGTGAGCATCTTAGCACTACTGGTTGGCGGTTTTACCCTGCTGAGTATTATGTTGTGGTTTCTTCTTTTCAAGTTGAGCCACAGGTTGTTGCGAGCATTAGAGCTGCTCAAAGGACAGATCCTTCCATCCATGAGTTAAAGCTGAAGGTAAGAGCTGGACAGCTTGAGGACTATTCTGTTTCGTCTGATGGTTTTTTGAGGTTTCGTGGCCGGCTGGTTGTGCCAAACCTCATAGACTTGAAGGAACAGATTTTGAGAGAAGCGCACTGCAGTAGATACAGTGTTCATCCTGGCGTAAGGAAGATGTATCATGCCTTGAAGCAACATTTCTGGTGGGCAGGTTTGAAGAGTGATGTTGCTGATTTTGTAGCCCGTTGTCTGAATTGTTAGCAAGTCAAGGCAGAAAGGATGAGACCTGGGGTCTATTGCAGAGTCTGGAAGTGCCCAAGTGGAATTGGGTGCATGTGGCGATGGATTTTGTGACGCATCTGCCTCATTCCAGCAGAGGATGCGATGCTGTTTGGGTGGTCCTAGATAGATTGTCGAAGTCTGCGCACTTCATTCCCTATGGTATGTCGTTTTTTTTGAAGAAAATTGCGAATCTATACATAGATTGTATAGTGCGTCTGCATGGTGTGCCTGTTTCGATAGTTTCAGACAGAGATCCGAGGATTACTTCCAGGTTTTGGAAGAGTTTGCAAGCAGCTTTGGGTACCAAGTTGGCTATGAGTACCGTATATCACCCCCAGACAGATGGCAAATCTAAGCGAACTATCCATATTTTGGAGGATATGTTAAGAGCTGTTGTGATGGACTTTGGTGGTATCTGGCAGGATTCACTGTCTTTAGTGGAGTTTTCGTATAATAACAGCTGCCAGGTGACGATTGGTATGGCACCGTTTGAGGCGTTGTATGGCAGGAAGTGCAGATCGCCTGTGTGTTGGGAAGAAGTGGGGGAGAAACAGCTGTCTTCTCCAGAGTTTGTACAATAGATGAGAGATCAAGTGGATCTAATCCGTCAGCGTATGAAAGCTGCACAAGATCGCCAAGCCATCTAGGAAAATAAGAGGCGTAGGCCTTTAGAGTTTCAGGTTGGTGATCATGTTTTCCTTAAGGTTTCTCCTTTCCGTAGTGTTATGCGATTTGGTCTGAAGGGTAAGTTAGCTCCTCGTTATGTTGGACCGTATGAGATTGTGGAAAATATTGGCTCTTTAGCTTATCGGCTGTTGTTGCCAGCAGAATTGTCTTCTCTACATGATGCCTTTCATGTTTCCATGTTGAGGAAGTATGAGCCAGATCCGTCTCATGTGTTGGGAACAGAAGAGGTGGAGCTTGATCAGACTTTGAGTTACGTTGAGTAACCTTTGCAGATTTTGGATAGGAAGGAGAAGCAGTTGAGGAACAAAACCATTCCGTTGGGGATGGTTCAATGGAGCAAACATGGTAGAGAAGAAGCTACCTGGGAACTGGAAGAGAAGATGAAGCGTGAATGGCCGCATCTGTTTGAGTAAGCCTTGTAATAGATTCCAGTAGTTAGCTTGTTTCCAGTTATCTTGAACTCCTGGTTCAGTTGAGTTGTTCCTGGACTTGTTGATTTCGAGGACGAAATCGTGTCTTAGTGGGGGAGAGATGTGAGACCCGTATATTTTGTATCAGATTTTGGGTTTGGAAGAATCTGCATTAAACCAGCTGTGAGTCGATGTGCTTGGAGTAGCCGTCGAAATTGTTTAAGTGTTGAATCCAGCTGCGTGAAGATATCAGGTGTTGCGTGGAGACATCTGTTCGGGTGTTGCATCAGCAGCGAGTAATCGCTTTCAGATGTTACGTACTAGTTGAGGCGCTATGAAACATTTGGAGCAGCATCTTGTTTTCAGTAGCGGGTGTTGGTACGTCGTCTTTGGATTAGTTGGAACAACAGCGTTTTGGTTTAGCGCTAGGATTCAGCTGTTGGGTTGTGCGCGTATCCAACTGCTGATTGAGGGATCAGCTGTTGAGTGAACGATCAGATGTTGGTTAGTCGAGAAGCAGTAGGTAGTAGGTGACGTGTCCCTCTGTGACGTCGTTTGATTTAGTTGAGCGTGTTATCGACGTAAGGATTTAGCTGATGCGAGATTCAGCTGTTGGTTGGGATATCAGTTGTGATAGCTGATATTGTCGGTGTATCTGTTTCCCAGTTAGTCAGTTGTGACTTTAAATAGAGAACTTGGTCCTTGCGTTCAATTATTGTTTCCCCGACACTTAGAAATATTTCCCGTGAACCTTATCTTGTCGCGATACCCTAGTTAATGTTCACAGTAACCTTCTTCGTTTCAATTGCCGTCGGTGGACAGCTCCGACGAGAGCGAGAGTGGTAGGTTGGACTCTTCTTGCTAAGGTGTTTCGTCTCTTACCCTTTTCGTAGGAAGCGGAGGAGCTGGAAGAGGATCGCAGAGACATCTCCCTTTTCTAGTCTGTTAGCATCCTATCCTAGCTTGTTGGGGTAAGTAAGATTCTACCTTTAAGCTTTGTTAGAGCTTTTCGTGGTGATATAAAGGTAGAATTTTTGTTGGTAGAGTCGTAGCTCCCAGCTGCTGTGTTTATGAGTTGTAGTCCTTGAGCAGTTGTTGTATTGGCTTAGAAGGTGGTATATCTGCGTTGCTAAGACTTTCATTGTGTCAAACTGCATGTGCTAAGTATAACTCAGAAGTTAAGGTACGGATGTTGAGCTTTGTTACAGCTGTGGATGGAACGTGGATTATGTGCTTTGATGTGTATGCTTTCTGCTGTTATTATTGTGCATGTGTTATAATATCAGCTGTTGCATTTGCATACACGCATACTTTCCTGTCGAGCTCTGTTCTGTCAGCTGTAACTTATTGTTCAGATCTGTGTGTACCGGGACGCTACGCTTGGGGACGAGCGGGAAACTCCCGTATGCCTCAGTGCTTGAGGGCGAGCGGCAATACCGCACTCTCATCTCCCTGCTGGGATCTGTTTGCCGCTATGAGCGGAGTGGGTAGCTCCCACATCTCATGAACTAGGCAACAGCAGGTGGAGTTGTATGTTTTGCATCCAGTACAGTGTTTGGAGATGAGTGGGTAGCTCCCATATACTCCTTCACCTTGTGGTCACTACTGTCTTTCAGTTGATCCGCTCCAGCTGTTGAGTTGCTGTTATCCAGCTGTTGAGTTGCCATTGAGATCCCTTGGCTCCAGTTCTCAGTCGTAGCCTTGATCCTTTTCATAGCATGTGCATGTTATCTACTGCTTTCCTTTTGCTGTATTTATTGCTCTCTGTACTGGGGTTTGATCCCGAGGTCTCTCTGGGGCTGTTGTGTTGTTGCCTGTTTGTTGTTCAGGTTTTCCAGGATTCACAGCTGGTCGTGGCTTTGATCCAGCAGGTGGTGCCCCAGGTGGTGGATAGAGTGTCCCAGTTAGCGTATAGCATAATATGTACTAGTGCGGTCAGCCGGGGAATGCCATGTGCTTTAGTTTCTGTTCAGCTGTAGTTTTGTCAGCTGTTGTATTGTTGCTAGTACTTGTAATTGCTGTACTGTCGTATTTCATTATGTAAACTGGGATTATTTTAAGTATTGTGCTATTTTAAATTATCTGTTTTAAACTGTCAGGCCAAGCGAAAATTTTAAGCCACTTTTTATTGCTTCAGCTATGCTTTTGCGTGGTTTTTCTCTGAGTTGTGCACGAGGCCTGACAGTGTTCCTCGTCATGGTCGTGATAGACAGGTTGAGGTTTAGGTAGATGAGCTGGCAGCCCGTGTGGACGACATGGAACTGGTGATGGCGATATTTCAGTGGATGAATCCTCAGATGTTTAACGGTGATGAGTCTAGTTCTGATGCGGAGTCCTGGTTGCAGAACATTACCTGGTTGTTAGACCGTGTCTGGTATGATGATGAGCGTAGGCTGAGTTTGGCTACGTTTCAGTTGAGGAGAGGTGCCGAGCGTTGGTGGAGAGGCGCTTCGAGGACTCTCGACGAGACAGGTGTAGGGATCACGTGGAACAGCTTTTGTACTGCCTTCCGTCAGGAGTACGTTCCGGAATCCTTTGTGAACACCAGCGAGCGTGAGTTGATAACCTGGTGCAGGAAACTATGTCTGTGGGAGAGTATTCCCGGAGGTTTCTTCTCTTCTTGCGTTTGTTCCGCATGTTTCTGGCCGAGAGAGGGCGAAGAGGAACAAGTTCTTGGAGGGGCTCAATGAAGAGTTGTATTCTTTGGTGTTGGCGGGTTCATCGACGAGTTATGCGGATGCAGTGGACAAGGCTATGGATATTGAGGAGTGACTGCAGAACCGTAGGTCTTGTGTTAGGCCTCAAGTGGTGCAAGGTAACCGTCCCATGGTTTCGGGGGTGCAACCTTCCCAGTTTGTGCAGTCATCCCAGCCACCCCAGCAGCAGGTAGCCCAACAGTCTGGACACCAGAGGTTTAGGCCTCGTGGTCGTCAGTTCAAGAAGAAGTCTGGTTCTAGTTAATCTGGCTCGGGTAGTTCTAGCAGCGGTAGTAGTTCCAAGGTCGAGTTTTGTGGCCAGTGTGGAGGAAGGCATCCTACGACGTAGTGTGTAGGTGTGCAGGGTTCGTGTAACGTCTGTGGACAGTATGTACACTTTGCGAGAGTGTGTCCTTTGTCTGGATCACAGCATACCGCCGCCCCACAGCAGGGTCGATGTAGGTCATCTAGAGGTCGTTCTTTTTCTGCTCTGCAGCAGAGGTTGGGAGAGCCTCAGTTTAGGCCGTTTCAGCAGCTTGGTCCTTCGTGGTTTGGACAGTCTTCCCAGCCTCAGTTTTCAGGACCTCAGTTTGCCCAAGTGAATGCCATGACGAGGGAGCAAGCAGAGGGCACGCCAGGAGGAGGAGTGATCGTAGGTACTTGTTTTGTCTTTGATTTTCCTGCGCGTGTGTTGTTTGATACAGGAGCATCACATTCGTTTATTGCTGATGCATTTGTGGTTGAGCATGGTTTGCATACCACTGTTTTGTGTGATGTTGTGTCTGTTGGGACTCCTGCCGACACGAGCCTGTACTCCCAGGAGATCTTGTTGAATGGAATTCTTAGGTTTGGTGAGAACGTGTTGTTAGCCAACCTGATCAGGCTAGTGATGTGGTATTTTGATTGCATAGTGGGAATCTACGTGTTGTCTAGTTATAGGGCCACTATGGATTGTTTCCATGGCGTTGTGCGTTTTAGGCCCTAGTCTGGTCAGAAGTGGAACTTTTATGGCCATGATTCCCAGTCGAAGATTCCTTTAGTCTCTGCATGGAGATGTTTAGCCTGTTATCGTTGGAGAATGCTGGATTTATGATCTATGCTTTGGATGCGTCTTCTTCTTCGCGCGTAGAGCTCAGTGACGTTCCCGTTTCGCATTTTTCCGGATGTGTTTTCGGAGGAGATTCCTGGTTTTCCTTCGAAGAGGGAGATAAATTTCAGCATTGAGTTGGTACCTGGTACAACTCCTATCTCGCGAGCTCCGTATCGTTTGGTGCCTGCTGAGTTGAGGGAGCTTAAGGTTCAGCTTAGAGACTTGCTGGAGAAGGGTTTCATTAGGCCTAGTATGTCCCCGTGGGGAGCGCCCATTTTGTTTGTCAAGAATAAGGACGGATCGATGAGGATGTGCATCGACTTTAGACAGTTGAAAATAAGGAGACAGTGAAGAATAAGTACCCTTTGCCGAGAATCTATGACTTGTTTGATCAGGTTCAGGGTTCGGCTGTGTTTTGATCTGCGTTCGGGGTACCATCAGTTGCGTATTCGAGATCAAGATGTAGCAAAAACTGCTTTTCGTACGAGGTACGGGCATTATGAGTTTCTAGTTATGCCTTTTGGTTTGACGAATGACCCTGCAGTTTTATGGACCTGATGGATCGAGTCTTTAGAGAGTTCATCGATCAGTTTGTGGTTGTGTTTATCGATGACATTTTGATGTACTCTAAGACTCCGATCCAGCACAAAGAGCATTTGAGACTGGTTTTCCAAACTCTTCGAGACTCACTGCTATATACTAAGTTCTCCAAGTGCGAGTTTTGGTTGGATAGAGTTGTGTTTCTGGGTCATGTCATTTCAGTGGAAGGTATTTCTGTGGATCCTAGTAAGGTAGAGGTTGTTATTAACTGGGAGCGCCCCAAGAATCTTGCTGAGATTCGTAGTTTCTTGGGTTTGGCTGGCTATTATAGGCGTTTATAGAGGTATTAGTATAGCTAAGCCGATGACGCAGTTGACTCAGAAAGACAAGAGGTTTGTTTCGACTGAGCAGTGTGAGAACAGTTTTCTGTTTTTCAAAGAGAAGCTAACTTTTGCGCCTGTGTTAGCTCTGCCGTGTGGTTCAGGTGGTTTTGTGGTTTGTTCAGATGCTTCCTTGAATGGATTGGGTTGTGTGTTGATGCAGAATGGTCGAGTCATAGCGTATGCCTCTCATCAGTTGAAACCGCATGAGACTCGTTACCCAGTTCATGATTTGGAGTTGGCAGCAGCGGTTTTTTCCTTGAAGATTTGGCGCCACTACCTGTATGGCAAGCAATTTGTGGTGTATTCAGACCACAAGAGTCTTCAGTATCTCTTTTCTCAGTCAGATTTGAACATGAGACAGTGTAGATGGATGGAGCTACTAAAGTATTTTGATTGTGAGATCCAATATCAGCCTGGGAAGATGAATGTAGTTGTTGATGCATTCAGCAGAAAGGATCAAGTGGCGATGCTGGCTTCGTTGCAGATTTCGAAGGTCAATGAGCATCTAAGCACTACTGGTTGGCGGTTTTACCCAGGTGAGGATTATGTTTTGGTGTCTTCTTTTCAAGTTGAGCCACAGATTGTTGCGAATGTTAGAGCAGCTCAGAGGACTGATCCATCCATCCATGAGTTGAAGCTGAAGGTTAGAGCTGGACAGTTAGAGGATTACGCTGTCTCGTCTGATGGTTGTTTGAGATTTCGTGGCAGATTGGTATTGCAAAATCTGATCGACTTGAAAGAGGAGATTTTAAGAGAAGCGCACTGTAGTAGACACAGTGTCCATCCTGGTACAAGGAAGATGTATCATGCCTTGAAGCAGCATTACTGGTGTGCAGGTTTGAAGAGTGATGTTGTTGATTTTGTAGCCCGTTTTCTGAATTGTCAGCAAGTTAAGGCTGAGAGGATGAGACCTGGTTTGTTGCAAAGCTTAGAGGTGCCCCAATGAAATTGGGAGCACATAGATATGGATTTTGTGACGCATTTGCCTCGTTCCAGCACAGGTTGTGATGCTGTGTGGGTTGTTATCGATAGGTTGTCGAAGTCTGCGCACTTCATTCCTTACAGTATGACCTATTCTTTGAAGAATATGGCGAAGCTGTACATAGATTTCGTGGTGCATTTGCATGGTGTGCTTGTTTCTATTATCTCATATCGTGATCCGAGGTTTACTTCCAGGTTTTAGAAGAGTTTGCAAACAGCTTTGGTACTAGATTGGAGATGAGTACCAATCTGAGAGAACTATCCAGATTTTAGAGGATATGTTGAGAGCTGTTGTGATGGATTTCAGTGTTAGCTGGCAAGATTCGTTGTCTTTGGTTGAGTTTTCTTATAATAACAACTATCAAGTCACGATTGGTATGGCTCCATTTGAAGCTTTGTATGGCAGGAGGTGTAGATTGCCTGTGTGTTGGGAAGAAGTGGGGGAGAAGCAGCTGTCTTCTCCAGAATTTGTGCAGCAGATGAGAGATCAGGTGGATCTGATTCGCCAGCGAATGAAAGCTGCACAGGATCGCCAAGCCAGTTATGCGAATAAGAGGCGTAGGCCTTTAGAATTTCAGGTTGGTGATTTGGTTTCCTGAAAGTTTCTCCTTTTCGCAGTGTTATGAGATTTGGTCTCAAGGGAAAGTTGGCTCCTCGTTATGTTGGACCATATGAGATTGCTGAGAGAATTGGTCCTTTGGCTTATCGGTTGTTGTTGCCACCAGATCTGTCTTCCTTACATGATGTTTTTCATGTGTCTATGTTGAGGAAGAATGAGCCAGATCCTTCGCATGTGTTGAGAACTGATGAGGTGGAGCTAGATCGAACTTTGAGTTATGTTGAGTATCCCTTGTAGATCTTGGATAGAAAAGAGAAACAGCTAAGGAATAAGACCATTCCCTTGATGATGATCCAGTGGAGCAAACATGGTAGAGAGGAAGCTACGTGGGAACTTGAAGAGAAGATGCATCGTGAGTGGCCGCATCTGTTTGAGTAAGCGTGGTATCAGATTCCAGTAGCTAGTTATTTCTTTTTTCCCGGTGGATGTTTTCTTATGTTTGTTTTTCCCAGTTATCTTGAACTCTTGATCTAGAGTTGTTGTTTGATTTCGAGGACTAAATCCTGTTTTAGTGGGGGAGAGATGTGAGACCCGAAAGTTGATTTTATTAATTGAGTTAATTAATCGGGTTTAGTATAGACCAGATTTGACTGGAACAGATCTGGGATGAGCCAGCTGTGAGTTGGTATGCTTGGCTTAGTTATCGGGTCCGTATAAGTCCTTCAAACAGATCTTGAGAGTTGGAGAATTTCCGCGGGAACTGATCATATGTGAGTGTTGGTGATCGCGCTCAGGTGTGGTGATGTAAATCTGGTATAGCAGGCGTCCAGAGCTGAGCTAGCGTGTTTTCTGTGACGAGTAGCTAAACTACGTCGTTTGGATTAGTTGGAACGACAGCGTTTTGGTTTAGCGGGCGAGATTCAGATTTGAGTAGCGTTGGTCTTCAGATTTTGATGGGATCTGAGTGTTGCGATGCGACACGTCTAGAATTTCAGATTTGAGTAGCGGGTGACGTGTCCAGATGTGAGTGTGGACTCTATGCTACGTCGTTTGGGTAAGTCAGGATCTGTTTTGACGTAGAGTCAGATCTGTTGTGAGATTCAGACCTGAGTGGGAAATCAATTTTGATACTTAAGTGTCGGTGGGTACTGTTTATCAGATTTGAACAGATTTGACCTTTAAATAGAGGACTTTGCCTTCGTTCTTTATTTTTCAGCTTCGACACTTAGAATATTTCCCGATAGCGAACTCTATCGTGATACCCTAGCTACTTTTCACCAAACCTTATCCTCTCTGATTGCCGAAGGTAGACAGCTCCGACGGACACAAGAGTTGTAGCGCTGGACTCCTTTTGTTAAGGCGAATCTTCTCATACCTCTTTTGGAGACTTGGGAGGATCTGGAGGTGGATTGCGAATACATCTCCCTTCTGTAGTCTGTTAGCATAAGCGTGGCTTTGCTTCTGCCGTTCAGGTAGCTCGTTGGGTAAGTGTTAAGATCCTACCTTGTGCTTCGTTTAGAGCCTTCTGTTGTGATACAAGGGTAGGACAGATTTGGTTGAGCTCGTAGCTCCCAATTCGTAGTTTCTATGCTACTGTCCCTGAGCTAGTATATGTGTTTGGCTTAGCAGGTGTGAGATCTGTGTTGCTCGGGACTGCTTTGTGGTAATTGTAGCTCAGAAGACTTGAGGTACGGATGTGAGCTTGTTTTACAGCTTTGGATTGAGCATGGGTGATTTGCGTGCTTGCTGTGTATGCTTTGCATCTTTGAATATGTTCTGTGTTGGACATTTATCTGTTGCATACACGCATTTGTCGTATTGAGCTCAGATCTTGTTTAGCCGTGCCTTGTTGTTGTATTGATCTGTTTGTACCAGGATGCCTGTTTTAGAGGACGAACGGGTAACTCCCGTCACCCTCATCTCCCTGCTGGGATCTGTTAGCCACTATGAGCGGAGTGGGTAGCTCCCACACCTCTTGCATCTGGTGCCGTGAGTGGAGACGAGTGGGTAACTCCCATATACTCACACACCCCGTGGCCATTGTTGTTCAGTTGATCTGATTCGTTTGTTTAGCAGTTCTTGAGATCCTTTGGCTCCCTACTTTTGCTTGTAGCCTTGTTCTCATGCATAGCATTTGCATATTACTTGTTGCTTTCCATTTGCTGTTTTATGCTGCTCTCCGTAATGTGGTTTGACCCCATGTCCTTCTGGGGCTGGATTTGTTTGTCTGCCTGTTTTTTGTTCAGGTTTCCCAGGTTACTCAGCTGGTCATGGAGTTGACCCAGCTGGAGGTGCCCCAGGAGGTGGTTAGAGTGTCCCAATTAGCGTATAGCACATATGTATCAGTACTGATAGTCGGGGAATGCCCTGTGCTTTGTTGTATTCAGTTGTAGAGTTGCTGATTGGTGCATGATGCATGCTGTACGGTTGTACTGTGGCTTTTAGCCTTGTGTATTTTGTAAACTGGGATATTTTGAGTATTGGAGTATTTTAAATTATGTTTTTATCAGTCAGGCCAAAAGAGAAAATTTTAACCACTATTTTAAATGCTTCCGCTATTGTTTGCGTGGTTAAACTCTGTGTTTGTGCACGAGGCCTGACATTTTCCTAACTCAAAACCAAGTCAAAAATTGTTTGAAAAAGGAGAAAAGGGACGTGCACATGGAGGGGAGAGGGAGACAAAACTTTTGAGTCAATCCAAAATTACACTATCCAAGAAAATTGAAACGAAGCAGACTCTAGAATTTTTTGTTAAAACTAAGGTGCGAAATAAACAATCTAAAAAGTATGGCTCGTCCCCTTTAAAACATTTTTCTCAACATTATTTTGAAACATAAATAAATAAATAAATATCTTAGAAACATTAAATCATACATATGGCTTAAAATCAAAGTACGTAAAAGTTGCGAAAACTAAACATGATTGATAAAATAACTGAAAATATTTCATAACATAATATGAAGACGTCAGAGTTGTCACGAGGTAACGCTGCGACGGGCGCTCAAAGATCCTCATCGTCGGTCGGCATAAAATCAACAGGATCATCACCTGCACCACCTAGTGAGCCTAAAGGTCCAGCATGCTCTATCTGAATAATAACAAGGTACATATAGTAAAATCGCATGCAAACGCATACATATAGTAAAATAACTTTAAAACATGCGTGCATGAATGATCGTAAAACATGATTCATAAAGCAGTCGTAACATATCATAATCATATAACATACATAATACGACATGTCATAGCATAACATAAAAACGTGTGAGTCGTATCCATGAAGTGTGAGACATGACATAAGCTATTGATCAATCTATGAACCAACGTACGCGGCGATGCGGTTCACCCGACCTTACCTCGGGATCCCTCACATCTCTATGCTGCCACTTCACCATGTCGTGATCACATGGATCCATAAGCTCGTAATACACTAAAACAGGGGATCCTCGGTCCCGGTATCCCGACTAGCTCATATCGTAAACTTTCCACACATCACTTCAATCCCTCGATTTTTCTTTCAATTCTTACATGCCTTAATGTTTCATAAAACTTTCATGATGCATGTATTTCGTAAAAACATGCAATTTAAAAGACTTAGCCCGTCAATATATATTTAATTTTTTCATTTAAATATCATACATAAAATACTATATATATAATTAAATATATATTCACGGACTTCTACATTTTCTACTCCAGTCAAGGACTGGTTCAGGTGCCTGGCCCACTAACTCTAAGCCCAAAAGCCTAGTAAGCAATCTCAATGAAACTTAACCTTAAATATGACTTGGCCCTTAACTTTAAAATTGAATTTTAAAAAGTTTATAAAATATTCACTCCTTCACTTTAAAATCAAACATTAAAATTTGACAAAAATCTCATAAATCAAATAAATTCTAAAAATGCTTGAAGAAATCTTAAAATATTCTCAAAATATCAAATAAAGTCATCCATGAACTTTGGCAACCCCTAAGACTCGAAATCTTAATTTTCACAAAAATGACCCGACGATGCTCACTTCGAGCTACAAAACGGTAAAAATCATTAAAAACCTATTTCTTAACCAAATCACTCCCTGTTTCAAACCCACATAACTCTAACTCAATATAATAGTCATTGGAATTAACGATACTAAAAATGATTCAATCTGTGACCAACCCGATTCTCGTAATGACGCTGCTTGTGCGCAGACTGCAACCAGGACACATGCTAGCCATAAAACTCATAACTAATTTGTTCCTCGACCAGATCGCTCTCTATTTTGACCTGCGTGACCCTAACTCAATGATTTATCTCCTGAAATCAACTTTGACCACATAGAACACAAAGATAGACTTACCCGACCCCAAAAACTCTACTATCGCGCACAGATGACAAGCCAGGATACATGCTGATCATAAAATTCATAACTAATTCATTCCTTGACCAAATCTCTCTACATTTGGACTCACGTGACCCTAACTCGATGGGATAACTATCAAGATCACCCTTAGACCAAAAACTACCCCCATGAACCGCCCACGATCGAAGCTTCACAAGGAACAATTCAAATATGGGTTAAAAAACGTGATGCATGCATGAATCGTAAACAATAAACGTAGATCTGATAAATTCACATACAAATCATGAAATGTCTTTTAAAAACAGTATATTATGATTTAAATGGTGAGAAAAAGAATAATATAACATGCCTTGATTGAGGAATAATGAAGAACTGCGAGTTACCGAAGTGGGGGACGCGAGATCGGGACAAACCACCTTGAAAACACCCAAAATTCGATGGATCCTAGAGCACCAAGGGGAAGAGGCAGCTAGAGGGAGGGGAAGGAGGTAGGGTTTTCGAAAATTGGGGTAGGGAGAAAATGAATTGTGTACAAAAATGACCATTTCTATGTTTTAATTAGGATAAGGGAGTTTTCCAATACTAACCCTCCACTAATTTAAAATATTGAATAAAACTCTAAACATAGGTTTTAAAATCTTAAATTTTTGTAATACATAGCCTCCTCAATTTTAAAATATAGGAAAGTCCAACAAACAGCCGTATAGGCGAAAAACGGGTTCCCCTCGGCAATAACGCATAAAAACCTTATTTTTCGGAAATTGCTGCTTAAAAATAATAAATTTGTTCTCAAAAAGTATGAGGGCTTAAAAATTTTAAATAATTTCCATCTCGGTCGTCCCTAGTCTCGTCCATGCGTCCGAAACTCAAAAGGGCTAAAAACATAACATGCATATCATGAAACATTAAAACCATCATGCAATCACATAAAATAGCATATAATTTTCTAAAATAATTTTCTCCCTAGTCATGCACTCATTTCCACGTAATTAGGATTTTTGGGCGTTACAAAAACACATGCCTTATATATTGTGAAAGTTGCCTCCAACCTTTCATCTCACTCTTGCATGTATATTGTATGTATAGTTGGGCTATATTATACAATATAGGCCAATGAGTTTAATTAGACCTCACTTGAACACCTTCAAGCCCACTAGTAAAAGAACTATTGATCCTTTAATTATTTGGGCTCTACAAGGCCCACTAATATAATATTAATTCAGCACTTGAAATTAATTTAATTAAGTTCATGACATTAGTTTTCGAAAATCACCATTTTCAAAAACAATGATATAGTATAAATTTTAATTTGTGAAAAAATTTCGCAAATTACAATTTACAACCCCTTACAAGCTCCTTTTATAAGTTGCTCAACTCTAAAAACAAATTTTCTTCTCATCGGGATCTATAAAGCCAGTGTTTGTGTGACCCTCAATGGTTCAATGATACGACTAGCAGTGGGTTCACATCTACATGTGACTCGGACTAAACATGTCCTTATATGAGCGTACCCTAATCAGCTCCATTCTTATCAATCAACTCCTTGACCATAAGAATGTTAGAATCAAATTCTAATAGTATCCAACCAGTCATGTTAAGTTCCTAGCAGCATCGCTTACATGACTCCCTAGTATCAAATGATAATGCCTGCAAGAATCATTCAATTATGGCTAGTGTACAGTACGGTCCCTTCAACTAATATATCACGACCGATTCGACAACCATTGGTACATCGAGAGTTGTCACAGAACCGATGACTATGTGTCATGTAGTAGTTGTATCGGAGGTGTAACTAAAGAAACTCTTGTGGATCTGTGTAAATAGATCCTGATTAAGTTTTGAATTACACAAAACCAGTTATTGTGTTTCTAACAATTATACTTAGTGTACAGATGTTAGCTATCGAAGAAAACTGTCATGAAGCAGCATTTGTCCAGTCGTGAGGAGAAAAGATAAAGTTCACAGCTGGTTTGATTTATCACTTAGACGGCAGCTGGATTATCAATGGAGACGTCCAAAGTTGAGTCAATTGTTCGTAATTAGGCGGAGGTCAAATTATACCAGCAGCTGTGATAATCGCTAAGAGAGCTTGAACCAGCTGGAACATTAAGGAGAAGATGACGTCAGCAATATCAGCAGACAACAAGATGGATCAGCAGCAGTGACGTCAGCAGAATCAGTAGATGAATCAGCGATGATGACGTCAGCAGTGATGTCATCACAATCAGCAGTGAGCTACAGTACAACCAGTCGATGGTACTTAAAGTTTGCGATAGCAAAACGATGTCGTTTGGATAAATGGATACGACAGCGTTTTGCCTTCGTGCTAAGGTTCAGTCGATGGAATTTGCGATGGTAATAACCAGCAGGTACATCTCTTAAGGGAAACCAGCAGGTAGCTATAGTGAAACTAAAAGAGAGAACCAGCTGTAGCGCGAAGAAAAGATGGATTCAGCAGTTGAAAAGATGAATCAGCAGTAAACAGAAGAACGATTCAGCAGAAGAATGATTCAGCAGTAAGTTGCTTCAGATGTTGAAGAAATCAGCCGTTGCAAGCATTCAGTTGTTGATCAGTAGTTGAACACAAAGAAGCGAAGCAGTTGACTAATCAGTAGTCAACTGCTGAGCTTAATCAGCTGATGGGATAATTAGCTGTTGGTATAGATCAGCTGTTGGAACATAGTTTGAATGTTGAAAACAACAAAAAGCCTGCGAAAGAAAGGACATAAGGACAACTCACTGTCGGTACTTCAAGGAACATCTTTCAACGGGAAGAACTTGTGTCCAACGGATTGAATTTGAACAGAGGCTATTTAAGGGAGAAGATTTGAAGTAAGAAGATGATGATTCTGTGAAGATTCAAAAGAACCAAAAAGGGAAGAAAAACAGAGATAAAGCAATAGACCGCCATTAGAGAGGAGCGCATAACGAGTGTCTACTGCTGAGTCTAAATTAGCTTTTGTAGAGCTTTTCCCTAGTGTGTGAGATTTATTCATTCAAGAGTTGTGCTTACACTGTAAATCTCACACACACAGAGATTCATTCACATTAATTGTATAGTGAATGAATCTCAAACGCAATACAAAATCAGATCCCGTCCAAGCACGACGACGTTAAACTCTGTGTTTGTAGCATTTCTCACATAGGCGTAAAACAAGTGAGTAACAGCCGAGGGCTGGTAGAGTCTAGGAGTTCTCGCAGCTGCTGGTTGCGGGATCGGGTCTGTACACGATGTATAGATCAAATCTTCTAGTGGAACCTTCCGAGGAGGAGGAAGGGGAGACGTAGGACATTGAAGTCCGAACTTCCATAAACAAACAACTGGTCCATTTCTTTAAGCTTTACTCATATGCATTTTACATTTAGCACTCACGCATACACCATTGCACACACAGTAAGTCGAACAGATTTCTGTTTACAGAAATCTGTTTGCAACGTTTTAAAATTATCAGGATTTAGTTCTGGTGTTTTCCGCATGATTTTATTTCATACCATACTGTCTCCGGTGCTCTGTTTTTATGTTCAAGAACCAGAGGTATTGCACCTTATAATAGCAGCGCAAAATTTTAATTTTTGACAGTAGCGCTTGCTACCATTATATTTCCCAATTTTTCGGTCCTAATAAACTCTTTTCTTAATTACCACCTCACTCTGATCAGAGATTTCCTTACTACAAATACATGAGGTCACATATTATATCCAACTCGTAGGTAAGTGGTGAATCTCCGACTACAATGCATCGACTCCTATATGTTTCGACACTACACCCAATTTTGCCACTTAATGACTCCATAAGAGTCAGTAAACGAGTAAAAGTGTAGCGCTAGCACATAGAGTCTCAATGTTGTCCCGGGTCATAAGGAATAATGGTGTACAACCATAAACTAGGATTTTCCACTCGATAAATAATAACCACTTGGAAAATCCTATAGGGAGGGTTGTTCAGTGCACTCTACAAGGCACACTTATTTGCATGCTTGTACATCCTCATGTCCCCTACCAATGAAACATGGTACTCATCGGAAATACTAGTCTCTAGCTCAAGAGGCCTTTATCCTTCTTAGCGGTGGTTGAATTGACTAGGAACGGTTTAGAATACACTGTATTCCAAATATGAGTTTCATGATAGTCATCTCATGACCATCTCACATTCTTTCTACTATTTGTATATTCAAGGACTTTATCTATGTAACAACCAAGGGTATTTAGATAAAGATGTGCCAGCTACACAATTTCAAGTATCATTATTGTTGGAGAACCGTGGCGGATCCGGATCCCATATCCCGACGGTGCAGCGGAAGTTTAAATTAGCGTCGGGAAACGTTCCATACAATAAAAATATTCAACAAACCATTCATAGGGGGTTCTTTGATTGTTACCTTGTTGGCGTCTAGGCGCCTGGCTCCGACCGGTTTCACGAGGAAACCGGCACTTCACGGTAGGCGGCGGTAGATTACGTCTAATCAGGTCCACAACCAGAAGCAAGGTTCCTTCGTCAGCCTGCACTAGAAGGCCTGACGAGATCAGCACGGATGAAAACTCCTCGAAAAGTTGATCGGAACAAGTCCGATCACTTAGCGGCGGCGGCGGCTTTGGGAGAGGAGGGGGTGGCCAACTTTGGAGCTAGGGTTAGGTTATGAGTTTGAGTTACATCATAATGAAGCCCTAAGTCTCCTTTAATAAGACTAGTAATGAACTTGGACCGGCCCAACGGGCCCGGGTCCAAATGACGATATCCATCACTGCGACTTCGTTATAACTCCGATCGCCGATCAGATCGGACCGATCGACTCAGTTTCCAAAACTGAATATTATGATCTGAAAAATAATTTTTCAGAACCCCAGTGCAAAATGACCGTTTTGCCCCTCAACAGCAGGAAATCACGCTTTGACCCCTGTTTACTTTTAGGAAGTCGAACTTCCAAAAATCCTCTTCATATGCTCAACACATTGAGCTCAGTTTCCGTGCGGGAATCTTGAATCCAGTACTTGTGTGACCCTCAATGATTCAGGGATACAGCTAGTCGTGGGCCCACAACCATTGTCGCTCCGAAATCACAATTTCGGACTTGCCCAACGGATCATGGTAAAGCGCCTAGCAACATCACGCCATGATCCCCTAGGTATCACTGATAGTGCCTGCAAGAACCAGTTGGTCGTGGTTAGCGTACAGTACGGTCCTTTCAATCCATATATCCCGATCAGATCAACGACCATTGGTAAATCGAGAGTCGCTAAAGATCCGATAGCTATGCATACATCTTGGAGATCGAATAGTGACATCGCGAGTGTAACTAGGTAAACACATTTACCTAAAACACTTCTAGTACTCTGGCCAGAGATTTACACACTATTATCCCCTCAGATAGCATAGGATATCCACGCATGTCTGCGAGCGGTGAATCCTCGACAACGATGCATCGACTCCTACATGCATCGGGGTCTCACCCAATCCCGACGCCTGGTGACCCCAAGTGAGGCGGCAAACGGGTCAAAGTGAGACGCCTATCATGCAGAGTCTCAATGACGTTTCGAGTCGTGAGGACTAAGCAGTACAACATAAAATGCGAATATCATATATAAAGATTGTTTCATACAAGAGTCTATAAACCCACACGCCACAAGTTGGCTAGTTGGGCATCTACTCTAACAATCTCCCACTTGCCCTAAAGCCAACTACTCATCAGACGCAGTCCCATTGTTTCGCGATGTTTTTCAAACAACGGTCCAGGCAAGGGCTTCGTAAGTGGATCAGCAACGTTGTCCGCAGAGGCGACTCTCTCAACTGCTCTGTCGCCTCTAGCCACAATATCCCGGATTATGTGGTATTTCCTCAGTATGTGTTTGGATCTTTGGTGAGACCTAGGCTCCTTTGCTTGCGCAACGGCACCCGTGTTGTCGCAGTACACCGGGACTGGACCAACTCCATTAGGAATGACGCCCAACTCTTGGACGAAATTCCTTATCCAAACCGCCTCCTTAGCAGCAGCTGATGCTGCGATGTACTCAGCCTCAGTGGTTGAACCCGCGATGGTGTCTTGCTTGGAACTCTTCCAAGAGACAGCACCACCATTGAGCATGAATACAAATCCAGAGGTTGACTTCGAATCATCCACGTCACACTGGAAGCTAGAATCAGTATAGCCTTCCAGTTTCAGTTCACCACCCCCATAGACCATGAACATATTCTTAGTCCTTCTCAAGTACTTAAGAATATCCTTCACAGCCTTCCAATGCAATTGGCCGGGGTTGGCCTGGTAGCGGCTCGTGACACTCAGAGCATATGCGACATCCGGTCTAGTCTAGATCATGCCATACATAATACTACCTATTGCCGAGGCATATGGCACACTTGTCACACTATCTATCTCCTTATCAGTCTTTGGACACATACACTTAGATAGAGTGACCCCGTGCCACATAGGTAGGTGTCCTCTCTTGGACTCTTCCATAGAGAACCTCTTAAGTATGGTTTCGATGTAGGTACCTTGGGTGAGTCCGAGCATCCATTTCGATCTATCCCGATAGATCTGTTTTCCAAGAATATAGGATGCTTCACCCATGTCCTTCATCGAGAATCTACAAGACAACCATACTTTAGTTGACTGCAGCATTCCTACATCATTCCCAATGAATAGAATGTCATCAACATAAAGTACGAGGAATTTCACAGCGCTTTTAACTACCTTCTTATATACACATGGCTCCTCGGGATTCTTGTTGAAACCAAATTCCTTAATTGTTTCATCGAATCTCAGGTTCCAACTTCGTGATGCTTGTTTGAGACCGTAGATCGATCTCTGAAGCTTGCATACCTTATGCTCGCTTCCAACATATGTGAAACCCTCAGGCTGCGTCATATAGATCTCTTCCTTAATGTTTCCATTAAGGAACGCAGTTTTCACATCCATTTGCCATATCTCATAGTCGTACAATGCGGCTATGGCTAACAGGATTCTAATTGACTTGAACATTGCGACTG
>KV001320.1:75880-91689 GCA_001598015.1 Dorcoceras hygrometricum | reverse complement strand
CACAAACTCCTCGTGGTCCACTGGCATAGCTAATACTGGTGCTGAAGTAAGGGCCTCCTTCAGCTGATCAAAGCTCCTCTGACACTCGGCGCTCCACACATACTTCGCATTCTTCTTGGTCAAGGCTGTCAAGGGCACTGAAATAGAAGAAAAGCCCTTGATGAATTTGCGATAGTAACCTACCAAGCCCAAGAAACTGCGAATCTCCGCTGCATTCTTCGGAATTCCCCAGTTCTGCACTGCTTCCACTTTCGATGGGTCCACAGAAATCCCATCTCTCGACACAATATGCCCCAAGAAAGCCACATGCTCTAGCCAAAACTCGCACTTGCTGAATTAGGCGTATAACTTGTGCTCCCTCAAAGTCTGCAAAGCTGTCTGCAAGTGCTGTCTATGCTCCTCAAAGCTCCTCGAATAGATCAGAATGTCGTCGATGAACTGGTCTAGATACTGCCTGAATACTCTGTTCATCAGATCCATAAAAATCGTTGGGGCATTCGTCAGACCAAACGGCATCACCAAGAACTCGTACTGGCCGTAGCGTGTCCGAAAAGCAGTCTTGGACACGTCCTCATCTCTACTCTCAGCTGATGATAGCCAGATCTCAGATCAATCTTCGAGAACACTGAAGCTCCCTGCAACTGATCGAATAAATCCTCAATCCTCCAGAGTGGATATTTGTTTTTCACGGTCACTCTGTTCAACTCCCGGTAGTCAATACACAATCTCATGCTACCATCCTTCTTCTTCACAAACAGAACTGGCGCGCCCCATGGAGAAAAACTAGGGCGAATGAACCCCTTGTCAAGCAACTCCTGAATCTGCTCTTTAATCTCCTTCATCTCGGTAGGAGCTAATCGATACAGTGTCTTAGAGATAGGCACGGTACCTGGCATCAGTTCAATAAAAAACTCCACCTCTCTCTATGGTGGAACTCCTGTGACATCGTCGGGGAAAACATCTGCGAAATCCCTGACTACCTCCACATCAGACAACGAAGGGCCTGCTGAATCTTCTGGAGCAGTAACACTGGCCAAGAATGCCTGACATCCGTGCTCAACCAGCTTCCTGGCCTGTAAGAAAGATATGAATCTGGGATTCCGCGGCCTCCTAGCTGCCTTAAATAAGAAGGCCTCCTGCCCTGGCGGTCTGATAGAAACTGTCCGCCTCTGAAAATCAATCACTGCTCCGAACTCTGTCAGCCAATCCATGCCTAGGATGAGGTCGAATCCCGACATCGGCAACACAACTAGATCTGCTTGGACTGTATGATCCTGGAACATCATCGTCAATCCCTGAACCACACCGGTCGTCGTCAACTCCTCTCCTGACGGATCCGTCACTGCCAGAGCCATACACAAGCTCTCCGGAATACCCATCCTCTGCGTGAACGCACTCGAAATAAACGAGTGGGTTTCCCCTGAGTCTAATAATGCATGGGTAGTAACACCAAGCACACGAATCTTGCCCGAAACGAACACAGCACACAGGCACACGCTTACAGTCACACTAGTTCCCAAGAGCAGTATAGATACCTAAAACAGTTCTAAGTTCTCTAGTCCTATCCGTCAAAGTTCTCAAGACAAGCCCTAGAGGTCCTACAGTTCTACTTAGGTTCCACTCCTCAGCAACTAGCGGGTCAGTAGTCCCCTCAAACTCCTTAGGTCCCTGCTTGCAGCCCCTCTCTGCGAAATCCTCCTCATGCGACTTCCCAGAATGCTCCGACTGCCTCTATAGGATCCTGGTGATCCCGGCTAGCATGCTCACGCTAGCCCTCTCATAAGGGTTCAACTGCGGAGGTGAGGAGGAGGTGAATCATCATCCTGCTGATCTCTAGCACTTCTAGGGGGCATACTAATACACCAAAACCTTATAACGTAAATCTAAGTGCATGACTAGGCGTCTAACCCTTAAAATCTAAGGTAAAGATAACATGCAACATACAACGTAAATCATAAAATAAAACTCACAGACTGGCAGTTCGACTTCCGAGCTCCACGCAGCAGGCTAGTACCCCACCAGAACCACCGCTCTGATACCAAGTTGAAACATACTAAACCTCAAAATTTTTTTTTTTTGAAAGCCGACGTGGAATAACATTTAACGAAAGAGATAAATAAAACCATAACTAAAGCATTAAAACAACATCTCCACATGCGATAAAACGACTGCAAAAATCCTTAATCCACGTCTCAGGAGTAATATCATCAACATTATCATGCTCACCTGCACCATATAAACCTAGTGAGCCTAAAGGCCCAACATGCTATATCCGCTAATAGCAAGGTACATATAGTAAAACCACATACAAGCACATAAGCGTATGAACATAATTTTCATGACATGCGTGCATTAAAAGATCTTAAGACGTTAAATCATGCTGTAGTCGTACATAAATCATCATAACATATATGTTAAGGCACAGCATAATACATAACATAACTTAAAAGAACATGCGAGTCGTATCCATGAAGTGAGAGCCGTTAAATTCGATTGATCAATCTATAAACCAACGTACGTGGCGGTGTGGTTCACCCGACCTTACCTCGGGATCCCTATATGTCACACCTCTATGCTTGCCACTTCACCATGTCGTGATCACATGGATCCATAAGCTCATAATCGTTATACATTAACAGGGGATCCCCGGGCCCGGATACCCGGCTAACTCCCATCGTTACTTTGCCCCACAACACTTCAATTTCTTAAAATATTTTCATTCATGCCTTAACATTCTTTAAACTTTCATGATGCATGCGTTTCATAAAAATCATGCGACTTAAAATCTTGGCCCATCAATATATATTTAATTTCCTTAAAACATTTCATACTTATAAATTCATAAATAATTAAATATATATTCATGGGCCTATGCATTATTTTTTTCCTCGGCCCGATCAAGGACTGGCTCAAGTGACTGGCCCGCTAACTCTAAGCCCAAAGCCTCAACTAGACTTAAAATAAATTCTAGGTCCAACTCAAAATGGCCCAACAACTAAGGATGATCCTCTTAAAATCGATTAAAGGGCTCGGCCCAATATCGTTAAAAACAGACTTAAAATTCATTAAAGTAATTATCGGCCCAAAATCCATTAATTTGGTAAAAATCCTAATTTAATAAAATTCCAGCAACTTAAAAGAATAGAATTTGACTAAAAATCGTTGACCCAAAAATAATTTTGACTCGAACTAATTTTTAACTTAAAAGTTGACTTGACCCGGTAAAAACGACACGGACTTTAAAAATAAAATAACCCGGCCCAAAAATAAAATAACTCGGACCGAACTTAAAATATTGACTCGAAACTTAAACCACTCGACCCGACCTGATTGAACCGACCCATCGGCCCAAACGAACCGGCCCAAACCAAACACTCAACCCTAAACCTAAAATACACTCTCCTGCACAAGCTGCCGCCGCGACCAGTCTCCGGTTGTTACCTTCGTTCTCCCTACTCCGGCCACCACTGCCGGAGACCTTCTGACTGAACCACCCCAGGTCCTGGTGGTTCTAACGTGACCGACCTTGCCTCAAACCGTGACCTAACCAGGGAGATATGGTCGCTGCAATTGGACGCACCAGCCATACTGCGCCGTCGCGACCACCTACTGGTTTTCGCGTACGTTCTCCCTGCTCCGGCCACAACTGCCGGAGCCCTTCCACCTGGACCACACCCAGGTCCAGGCGGTTCTAAAGAGACCAACCACAACCCCAACCGAGCTTGCACGAAGGAGAACGAACGCTGGGAAGGAGACGCACGCGACACGCACAAACACACACTGCACGGTGTGCGACATCAAGCCATTGGTTCGACCACAATTACACCACTTCGAACAACGACAAGACACTCATAGTACCACCATGAACCACTTAACCATGAGCCAAGACCCCTCAAGCAGCCCATGAACCTAAGCCATGCAAAAAGGATCAAAACCGTGAGGTGCACATATGAGTACATGCATGATCATGAACATAAACCTTGAGATCTGAAGCACACGAAATTTCCATGCATAATATTTATAAAAACAGTGTAATATGATCTATATGGTGAGAAAAGAAAGAATATAACATGCCTTGATTGATAGAGAAGCAAAAATACGTGATACCGGGGCGGAGGACAATGGAGACGACCACACCTTGAGTTCCAATGGAGAAACTTGCAATTTTCGGCCACCAAGGAGAGTATGGAGTTGTGAAAAAAATGTACTAAAACGCCCTTCTACCTTGTTTTATTTAAAGAAAATAAAGCCCATCATTATACTAGCACATCCTCTAATTAAAAAGGCTTAAAAACATTTAAATATCAGCCTCCAAGCCTTTAATTTTCGTAATATAAGGTCTCTCAATTTTAAAAGTGTCATAAAAGTCATAAAAATGGCCCGCATAGGCGAAAAACGGGTCCCCCTCGGTAACCGTGCATAAAATCTCATTATTTTGGAAATTTTGCATAAAATAAAAATATTTTGCTTTAAAATATGTCTAAGGACTAAAACATTCAAATATTTTTGATTTGGTCGTCTCCGGACTCGTCCCCGTTTACCGGTCTCAAACCGTACCGTAAAGCGATAAGCACACGTAACACATAAAATCATCATATAATCACATACATGACATGCAAATCATATTAACATAAGGTTTTCCTCCTAGTCATGCATTCAATTCACGTAATTAGGATTTCCGGGCGTTACATATGGTGCCGAGCTGGTCGGGCTTATGCATTGACGAACAGGTCATACTAAAAATTTCCAAGCCAGTTGGACTTACAGATTGCCAAGATGATTGGGATGATAGATTCCAAAGCATGTCGAGATAACATATTCCCGAGTAGGTCAAGATAATAGATTCCCGAGTAGGTTGGACTTGGTGCCAACGGGTGTTGGGCTTTGTGGTGCCGAGCTAATCGGGCTTATAAGTTTTTTCTAACAATATTCAGATAAGGATGTAACCCGAGGAGGGTGAACTCAGATAAAACAACTTTTGATCGAGTCGAATTATTGCCAAAAAAATTCTTTAATTAAGTAACGTATTTGCAGAACAAAACGAGAATTGACCTAAGTTTAGCTTTTTTCTGCTGTTGAATGATGTTCCAGTGTCATCAGCCTCTTCCTGATACATCAGTGTTTTTGCAAAGGGTCCGTGTATGTAGGGATGATCGACCTCTGGTCATCGATCTAGGAACTGTTCTATTTTCAGCCATCAGTTGAGCAGTTCATGCTGCTGTAAGGCCCTCGTGTTCGGGTCCTTGGGGTAGTTGCCAGCATTGTTATAACTCTATCTCATGCCTTCTGCAATCTGGTCCTTACGGGTGGCCTATTTCGTTTCTTCTATTTTATCGTTTCCCACAGACGATGTCAAATGATGTAACCGAATTTTGCCTAATCAATGAGCTGCCACCACGTCAGATCATCAGGTCGGGGGGTTGGGAGGTCTGTCCTCGAGGAGTGAGCTGAGGAAGATATGTTGGATCAGAGCTAGGAGGAACCTGCCTGGGCGAGTTATCAGCAGCGAGGTATCACCAGGTCTGAGCCACAATACAATATAGTCCGAGGAATATTAAAGGGCACGTCAGGAGCTCTGTCCTCGGGGGATGAGCTGGAAGTCTTTCTTCTAACGACATGCAACCATACACACTGGTCAAATGGCGTCGGGAGTCATCCCGACGAAGGCCTCCGATGCTTAAGTCAGCTCGAGTGATCGAGAATATCTAGATAGTGCAAAGAATAAGTTTGTTGAAAGCGTGTAAATTAAGAAATACCTGGGTATCTATAGGAGAGCCAAACGATTGCGTGTGTACTACCTGGGTAATCATGAGCCGGAGTGGGCTTAGCAGGCCTTGCGTGTACAGAACCCTACAACCCGTACGCAGGTATGTGTCTTGAACTATTATAACTTATACAAGGGGGCCAAGTTGTTGTGACAGGTCACTATCATAGCAGACCTCTTGCTTCGAGGTCGTGTCGTCAGACTGTACTGTGAAGACTCGTCACATATCGAGATCCCGAGGTGCCCTGGAAGCACTACCCGGGTGCATCGCGGGTGTCCACGGAGCATCTATTAGGCGTGTGTTTGCCGAGAATGTTTAGACCTTTATCCCGACGTAACATGCTTGATCGATGAAATGTTCCCGAGGACTGGGTGACGGGTGGTGCCAAGACGGAAGGCCATCAGTGACGTTTTAAGAGGAGCTCTTTCCTTGGATCCCGAGATCGAAATTATTTAGCGGTATAACAATCAAAGATTTTAAAGATGATATAATTACAGTTCACGACAAAACTGTAGCGATCTTGCAAGAAATTTCATGTTCGCTAAACACTTTGGTTAATCCTCTTGATCAAAATAACTTCTCAAGGTTTGGAAGCTGTGACTTTTTCCCACGTAAAATGAGATAAACCCTAATTTAGTCCATCATTTTACACATTATTCGGATTTAAACCCTCATCCTCATTTTCTAATTTACTAAAACTTAGTCCCCGAATTTTTGAGATAATTCCTGAAATGATTCTCCAGGTTAAAATATTAAAAATTCCCAAAGTATCCCCATTTTTTTAAAATTGTATAAAATTGAAATGACACGAAATATTATTAGAACTTGGTTAATTAATTCATACATATAAGTTTTTAGTATATTAAAATTTTCCATGTTGAGGAGGAGATTTTCTCCAAAAATGTAGATCTGAACATAGGTTCAAGAAGTAATCTTGTTAGATTTTATTTCAATATTTTGGAATATTAAAATAAGGATATCTAATTAATCTGCGAAAACCCTTAAGTAACAAGAAAAATTCTTGGAACTTTAAAGGATATCAAAACGAAAATCTAAATCAAGACCATCCACATTGTTTTAGTAACACGATTTCCGGAGAAAGGTTATAATAAGCATGAAACTGATAAGGGAAATTTGACTATACTTTGTCGTATCAATGCTTATCTAACATTTTCATTCTAGGTTTTGATGTAAATCGTATTTGATTTAATTGTGTATATGTTTGAGTAAAATTTGCAGAAAACTTGAGAATGAAGAACAAAGTCAACATATGCAACTCTATGTGAGCTTGGAAATAAGGTAAAACCAAAAGAAACTACAAAGATAATTCTTAATATTAATGCACGGACCTTGGGTGGGGTCTGGATAAACACCCATATAATTTCGGCTCGATCTGAAAATTTTCAAAAAGAGAAGCTAACTGTACCCGTACACGGATAGCCCTGTCCTTCATAGAAAATTTCCTTATTTATTTGAGAAAAGGGGAAGACTTGGAAACTTATTATTCACATTAGGTTTTTGAGATTTTTGAACGCGAATTGATGATTCTGTTACTATTTTTATTGAAAATTTAAAGACAAAGCCTTGAAAGTTTATTTGGAGACTTCCTGACAAATGTATTTAACTGCATTGGGGTTTGAGAGACAGGAGGAAGACCACTCCAAATGGGGAATTGCACCAATTACGCTGAGATTTTCTTATTCCTTCCAAGATTTCATTGTTTTTCTGCTTTGGGTTGATTTTATGGTATAGGTTTCTTTAGAATAAAACTGAGTTCTGCCACGAGACATGATTATGTGATGGTTTGGTATTGATTTGTAGATATTCATTGTTTTATTCTAATGATTGATTGATAATCTTATCTCATTTTGTGTGAATAACTTGATCACGTAATCATACTATTAACTATTTGTTAGTTATTTTTAGTCGAAAGGTGAGATTATAACGTATAGCTTCATATTATCAATCAACACGTAGTTAAACCGACTATAATTACTATTATCTTTCATCGTGCAGTCTTGGGTTTGAAATTGAATTTCCATGGTTCTTCGATGCATGGGAGCTATTACCCGTGATTGAATGAACTGTATTGGATCCTAACCAAGTGCTCCATAACGAGCGTTGGTTCATACACGTGTCTTCGAATTTTGCTAGAATTTGGTTCTCTCTTAAACTTTATTTGGTAAGTGTTTGATTGTTGAGTAGTTAATTAATTAAATTTAAATTAATTATTAATTATTTTCCCGAACTAATATGTTAGGTTTATCTTAAGTTAAGTTGTTAAATTTCTAATAATTAAATATTCATTGTGCGATCGAAGTCCGATCCGGCAATATTATGACATGACCTGGTACACTTGCTTGAATTTACAAACCAGCATCATTTGTCAGTTACCACCTTTTTTTTATTGAACCTTTGGTACATAAAAAAAGTATAATAATATAACTTTTCTATGATAGAATGCTAAGAGATATTTACAAGAGAAAATTCCAGGTAATACAAATACCTAAGCTTGAAAATCCTCTTTACCTCAAAAGGAAAATTTGAAGAGTGGCGTCACTTGAAAAGATTATAATAGAACTACAAAAGATTAAAGAATATTAAACATACGCACTTCTTTATATTATAGAGAAACTGATCCTCCAATAATCATTAGTAATAAACCACAAAGCTCCAACAATAATTACAAATAAACCACAAAGTAGCATAGTCTTGGAATTCAACCACTCTTAATCAAACTTTCTTTCGCTTCGGAATAGTGGTGTGTTAAGTATCAAAATATTTTATGTTTTAGTTACAACAAAGGACTCAGCATGGAGCTTTATCAGATCAACCCGAACTTAACAACGTACTTCATCCAGATTAGATGAGAGTTGAGCTGAGTAAGGACAACTCAATTTAGAATTAGAATCAAATAAGTTCAAGTAGATAATTTAGAAGAGTAGTTCAGATCAGATAAGTAGACCAAGGTATCAGCTCCGATCAGCTTAGGGTATCACCACAGATCAAGAATAGATCAGTATAGATAAGATGAGCAGATCAGATTGGAGCTTCATAGTAAGTTAGATCAGAGCTACATTTGATTCATTGACTTAAGTAGATCATTTATAGTCGTTGAACGATTCAGGAAAAAAATCAGAATGTATCAGAGTTGGTAGAGTATGTGGATTGTCTGTTTGAAGCAAAACAAAAAAGTGTATTTAATGCGTCAGTATGGAGATAGTACAAGACTTTAAAATGTGCATTAATTACTTGGAGGCAACGCAAGAGGATTTATCGGGTGTAGTCTATTGGGAAATTTATTATGAATTTGGAGACTATAATTAGGATATAATATGGATGTGAAGATCTAGTTGACTATTCGACTATCTACGCTTACACTGTTATACACAATCTTGTATCCCAGAAATCTTGAGCATTTTCATCCAGACACTCTCTATTCATTCATATCACTTGAGTGTGTATTTCGGCTTAGCTGAAATCAGCTTAGGCTTCCAATTCATTGTATAATCATTCGAGCCTTAGATAAACCAACATAGAGTGTTCTATTATCAACTGAGAGATATTAGGAGTTTAGCTTAGGCGCGATCTGACTGATCGGTTTAGGATATATGACATATTCTATTTAAATTCTTCTAGCATAATTTCTTCCAGATTGGAAGAAGTGGAGACACAAAAACTTTCTTCAAACTTCCCTAAACATATTTTTTTTATCTTTTCATTAATTCAAATTTACGAATTATATATTTTTAACCGATCAATTGAGCTATTTTCACAAAAAAAAAATTTATTGCTCAATAGATCAACTTATACTGAGAACTGCAATCAGCTGGTAACTCGGCAGATCAGCTTCAAACATTTTTAATGCACAAAAAATTTAAAAGAAATTTATGCACCCCACCCTCTAAACTCCAATCCGACCTTATTTGATCCTACAAAGTGGTATCAAAGCGGAGGAACTCAATCTAAGAAGCAAAATATTTCGAATTTCCACATCTTTAATGGCTTCTTTCCATATGATTCTCATGTTCTCGAAAGAAGATTATGATGACTGAAAAATTATGATGCTGACATATCTAGCTGCTCAAGATGATGATATGTGGTATGTCATCATAGATGGTCCAATGAAGAATTTGAAAGAAAATACTGGCATTGCTATCTCAGATGGGGCACCTCACATGGTGGAGAATCCCATATTTGAATGAACAACAGAAGACAAAAGAAATGCCAATCTGGACAATGTTGTCATAGATATAGTTATAAGACACTAGACAAGAATATGTTCAGTAAGATCAAGATGTGCATGACTACCAAGGATATTCGAGAGAAGTTTACTTAGTTGTGTGAGGGCAACGAGCAAACGAAGGAGAACAAGCTTGTTCAGAAGTTTGATACGGCCAAGATGAAGCCCGGAGAGACCATGACATATTTTGATGAACGTTTCAACAGCGCGATGATAAAGCTTTCAGATCTTGAGGAAAGTACACCAATAGGGAGGTGACTCCAAAGGTAATGAGAGCTCTTCCTAGAGAGTGGGACGTCACCATGGCAACGAGGGAGCCGAAGAACTCAACAAGCTGGAAAGCCATGATCTGCTTGCTGATCTGAAGGATTACGAGTTTGAGTTGGAGAACAAATCAGTTGTGAGCCCTCAAACTCTCAACCGACCAAAGCCTTAGATGCTGTAGAGGAGAAGCCGAAGAAAAGTGAAGAGAAGCTGAGAAAAGGTGAGATATCCCTCTACATAAAAATGTTTGGGATGTTCATGAGGAATAACCAATCGTAATTCTCTAACTATTATGATAAGAAATGTCATAAAAATGAATTAAATACAACTGACCTATCTTGTTTTAACTGTGACAGAACTGATCATTTCGTTTCTTATAAGTGTATATCTCATATGAAGTGTATTATATGATATTGAGGATTTTGTGTTGGTGCATGGAGGATCCGGATCCCATCCCCCCTGGAACAGCTGAAGTTTCAAAATTTAAATTGCACCGGGAACGCTCATACACAAAATTAAGTAGGTAATATACATACATAGGATGTTTATACATTTTACCTTTGCCGATTTCACTCCCGGTTCCGACTATTACGCAAAGGGAGATATCCATTCAATGGTTGAATCTGGATCAACGCATAATTCGGTTCACGACTGGGATCCCATTCCCTCTGCTACCTTGCACTAGAAAGTGTAGTAGATGGTCATGAACAAAATGAGCAACCGCACACGTCAAGATGCGGAAGGAGGCAAGCCGCAGACGACGGCTTTAGGCGGCGGGCGGAGGTGTCCGAAGGAGAAGGTGGAGGGCGCCTATTGAGAGAAATAGTGGAGGCTAGTTATGATTCAATAATCAACCACTATTCCATTGTGTCTCCCAATTTCCATATTTACAGATGTATAGACAGAGTTTGAGCTGAACCCAATAGTGCACATTCCTTTCGATTCAAACTGTAATGCCCATAAATCCATATATTTCACAAATTTAATGATAATTTTGAGAGATCTATTTGTAATTTTAATTTCAAATCAGCTTTTCTCTGTGCTGATCTATTTCAGTTTAGGTGCGATTGCGAGAGCTTTCCGATCGATCAAGGCAAGCCCGGTTTGTTTCATTTTTAATCAAATCGGTTCAGTCTGCATTTTTATTTGTTTTAAAAGTAGGGTAGCACTGTTATCATGTTGGGGAACCGTGGCGGATCCGGATCCCGTCTCCCGGCGAGGCAGCGGAAGAATAAAATTAAGCCGGGAAACGTTCAATACAATTTAATAATAACACAATATGAACCATTCATACGTTGTGTTTAGTCAGTTACCTTGCTGGCGTCTAAGCGCCTGGCTCCGACCAGTTTCATGAGGAAACCGGCACTTCACGGTAGGCGGCGGTAGATTACGTAAATCAGGTCCACGACCGGAAGGGAGACTCCTTTGTCAGCCTGTACTAGAAGGCCTGACGAAATCAGCGCGGACGGATTCTCCTCGAAAAACTGATCAGAGCAAGTCCGATCAATTAGCGGCGGCGGCGGCGGCTTTTGGGAGAGGAGGTAGGCGTGTACTTAGGAGCTCTAGGGTTAAGTGTAATCAAGTGTTATGATTAAAGCCTCCAAGTCTACATTAAGTAGACTAGTGATAAACTTGGACCGGCCCAACGGGCCCGGGTCCAACGTATAAACATTCGGTTCATCCTTATCACCGTGACTTCATCGCAACTCCGATCGCCGATCAGATCGGACCGATCGACTCAGTTTCCAAAACAGAATACTATGATCTGAAAAACCATTTTTCAGAACCCCAGTGCAAAATGACCGTTTTGCCCCTCAACAGCGGGAAATAACGATTTGACCCCTGTTGACTTTTAGGAAGTCGCACTCCCCAAAATCCTCCTCAAGTGCTCAACACATTGAGCTTAGTATAATACGTAAGGGATCAGAGATTTGTTTCTGGAAGTTCGGACTTCAATGTCCTACGTCTCCCCTTCTTCCTCCTCGGAAGGTATCACTAGAAGACTTTGATGCAAGTAGGCTGTCTACAAACACCCGATCCCAAAGCCTCTAGGAACTAATTCAGAATACACAGTGACTATTAGATGTGTTTCATGATAGCCGTCATACCCACTATCACATCTAACATACACTATAGCGCATTCTAGGTTTTTACTCAACGCAATTGTTAATCATCATACAACACAATGAAAGTAAAGAATGCCATAAACAAATGCGAATATCATATATAAAGATTGTCATATACAAGAGTCTAGAAACCCACACGCCACAAGTTGGCTAGTTGGGCATCTACTCTAACATATCAGTATCACTTTAACCAAACGTGTTTACATTTAGCTTGGATTTGAGATTTTTGTATAAATACCTGCACAAGCAACTCTCATCTTCATTCACGAATACTTCATGTAGAGGAAAACCTTTTGAGAAAGAGCTGCTCTCTGTAAATAGCAAACTGATTGAAGTTTTAAAAGCTTTTCAATAGGACGATCGTGTTTGTTCGCTGTTCAGACCAGATAAATCTCTGCTAATCGTCGTCGTTGTTAAGGCAAGTAAACTTTGCTTCTTGCTGTACTTTGGAAATCATATATTGATTTCATTCTTGAATGTTTATGTGAGTTTTAAAGGTTTGAGAAATGTTTTTGAAGTTTTTCAAACACAGAGTTGAGATCATGTTGATTTCTTGAGAAAGTATTGGTTTGCTGAGATTTTGATGCAGAAAAGTTGTTCGAAATTTTTTTATGATGTTCGTTCCAGTTTCTTCCTGAATTTTCTGGGATGTTCTGTAAGTAGCTTACAAGCAGCCTATGTGTTCTAATTTCTGGAATGTTTCCTTTGATATTTCGTTTTCTTCACACTAAGGAAATATTCTAAGCTATTAATCATTATTGAGCTAAGTCACGATCTTTTTATTTTCCCTGAGCTGATTCTAAGCACGATCTTTTTACTTCCCTAGAGCTGTTCATTACCATTGATCTGTTTACTTTCCTAGAGCTGTTCATTACCCATGATCTGATTTCTCACCCAGAGCTGTTTTACACTCGAATCTGATTTCATTATCCAAGCTGAGTTGACTTTGTTTGACCATTGTAATCCAGTCTGCTCATTTAAGTTATGTTGACTTTACCTAATCTGAGTTGACCAAACAGCCCAGATCTGATTTTCTATTCTGGGCTGATTTACGCTCGCTTTCTGTTGTACTCTGAGTTGATTCAGCTTAGATCCACTCTAGACTGATACAGTAATTTCAAGTTTAATCTTCATTCCTTTAGCTGTAATTTGAAGGTATAACTCTAATCTGTTCGAAGTTATACTCATTTCAAGAGATAGTTCTTTAGCTTAGAGTTCTGATGTTCGTTATTCATTTCTATAGCCGAGCTTATTCAAGTTTTCTTCTTTGATTGAAATCCAAATAACTTTCAGTAACTTTCAAACATCAAAAGAGTTTTAAAACAACAAATCATATAAGAAAACTATCTGTTTCAGATCAAAGAAAAGAAAGATTTACAGAAAGTTTAAAGGAAGTATATTTCAAAAGTTTTGTGATTTGTGACGAATATCCGATTGTCAACAGATGGTGTGTGGTAACCGGTCGACAGATCTTATTGCCCTGCTAACAGAGGATGTGTGGTAATTGGTCGATGGTTCGAAGTGCCCTGCCAATAGAGTCAAAGATTAGGGCGTGTGGATAACGGCAAAAGAGTCGTTGGGTCCCACTCCACCTGGAACCAGTTAAGATTGATCAGGCGAATAGAGGACCTAAAGAAAAGCTTTTGTTCACACTTAACCAGAGAAATTGAGGAATAATGCTTGTGTTATATAACCAAGTATTCGAGAAAGATATGTTTTAAATTTACTTCCTTTACAGATTAAATTTTTACAGTTTAAAGCTTTGCAGCCTGTAGTTTATTGCTTCTTGTTTTCAGTTTACAGCTTAGTTAATTTTATGCCTATACTGCCTGGTCTTGTTTGATCCAGATTTGCTTACTGAGTCTCTAGGCTCACTAGTTTTCTTACAGGTGATCAGATTTAAAAGTTGTTGATGGGCGCAAGCTGGATCAGATCAGAGGTGTTTATCGTGGAACCTGCTTTTTTGTGCTAGTACATATTAATCGTTTTTGTACATATTAGATTTGAGATTTATCAGTTTGTAAAGAATTTGTAACATTTATTCCATGTATAACTCCGTACATTGAACGTTGCTATTCTGCTAAGTTTATAAATATTTCACATATATTCACAGCCTTGATTTGTTTTCTTTCTAGTCGCGAGTTGAAATTTTTATCACTTTAGTCCCAAAAGTATTCGGTTAATTGCCTTTTACCCGATAAGATTTTTGAGTCCTTACAATTTCGATTTGAAAAATGTGATCGTTACAATTTGTATGACAACAAGGTCCTTGAGATAAACACTTCTTCTATTCTGAGACCGTCTACGCCAACCACTTCATTTAAACTATGAGTTTATTTGAATTTCATAGAGTAAAGATCACTTTTAATAGAATTGTGGTGGATTTGGGCTATGGTTCAGATATGACAGGTAGAGGAAGAGGAAGGAGAGAAATTATGGATGAGGAGGATAATTAGGATAGCAACACGCGTGTAATAGCAAGCATGTCGCAGCCGTCGGAACAGCTAGTAGGCCAGTCCAACCAAGGTAATGGCCAATATTCAAACAGAGGATTCAGTCACGAGAATCCTCAGGAGAAATTTAGACGCCAAAGGCCCAAGGAATTCTCTGGAACCAGTGATCCACTTGAAGCTGAGAGCTGGATCAAATCCTTGGAAGTTATATTTGAATATTTGCAACTGGCTGATCTGGATAGAGCTGTTGGGATTGGTCCGGATCCGCACCCCGGCAGGCAGCGGAAGAATAAAATAGAGTACCGGGATGCGATCAATACGAAAAATTCAATCAGTTCTACGTATCAACATACATAGGGCGTTTAGCAGGTCACCTGTCTGGCACTTGTGCCTGGCTCCAACCGGTGTTTCAAGAACCCGGCGCTTCTCGGTTGATTGCGGTAGATTCGTCAATCCGGTCCACGACCAGACTCGAGACTCCTTCGTCAGACTGCACTAGAAGTCCTGACGAGATCGGCACGATCGGATTCTCCACGAAAAACTAGGCCGGAACGAATTCCGGCGAAGTTGCGGCGACGGCGGCGGCGCACGGCGGCGGCGGCGGCGGCGGAGGAGAAGAGGGAGGCGGCGCCTTTTTTGCTAGGGTTGGGGTTGATGAGTGTAGTAATTATGAAGTCTCTTTTTCATTAAGTCCAATAATCAACATTAAATAGACTTAAGGTAGACTTGGGCCGGTCCAACGGGCCCGGGTCCAAATGACGATATCAATCGCTGTGACTTCATCGTAACTCCGATCTCCGATCAGATCGGACCGATCGACTCAGTTTCCAAAACTGAATGTTATGATGTGAAAAACAATTTTTCAGATCATCAAACCCCAAATAGCAAAATGACCGTTTTGCCCCTCAACAGAGTCAAATCCCGGTTTGACCCCTGTTGACTTTTAGGAAGTCGCACT